>JBBMKF010220601.1:18588-30184 GCA_037834155.1 Curcuma caesia
TATATGTTCAAGATTGAAATTCCAAACCTAATTTGTAAAGCCCGTGTGCCAAGAATTCTAGCACGTTCATATTTTGTCATATACTTTGTTGTTTTTCTAGGCCGTTCGACTGTTTCTTGCTCTTTTTCTTCAGCATCACCCATGATATCATCTGGGCCATCTTCATTGTTATTTTCTTGTTCCTCCTCCATTCCATCCTTTATGATTGAAATGTTTATTCAATTTATCTTAACGGCAAACTACAAGAACAAATTATAAAGGGATACCCAATGCATACCTCAATTTCTGGTTCTGGTGGCTCATCTTCATAGCTGCACAAACATATTAACTCACCCATGAAGATGATCATCATGAATATAAAATTAGTGGGTTACAAATTTTGAACATTTTTTATCAGAAAGAAAACCAAAATCTAACTTAAATGCATTGCAAAGTAAAATATCGCCAGTGGAAACAGTTAAAGCAGTTTGAAATATGACACTTATATGGATTGTACAAGGAATTTCCAACCATTCTTGCAGTCTTAGAGCCAGAGGGTGTAAACTGTTCAGGAGAAGATCTCATCAAAGAATCTTCTATGAGCAAACAAATTTAACAGAACAAGTGGGAAAGATGCAGTGGACTAATTCTAAAAAAGTGAATTATGTGCCAAGACTTCATGTCTCATATCTTAAAATAAAAGAGTGGAAATTGTAACAATTATTAAGAGAAACTTCTCAAATAGGATAAGAAATTGAAGAAATCAAAAAATGGGAACAAAGCTATAAGGTTAAAATCCAATAATAGTTGAAGCATGTTATCGTGTAAAAATAAAAAGAAAGAATTGGTCCTTTCTTAAAAGCTTGAGGTGTTTTTTGTTGTTCTGGAAAAAGTGAGCAACGAACATGAAGCAGAGTGGCAATAAAATAAAAATACGCATTGGCTCTTTCCTAACATCAATGTGATAATATTACAATCATGAGCTAACATAATAGGCACAGATGGCACAGATTTCCAGTGCAAACAAATTAAACAACATAGTACTCGGGCCAAAAGGTATAAAATAACCAACATGGCTACCATACAAAGATGAAAAGATCCTAAATACGCATGCTTTGAAAATCTTATATATTTTTTTCTTTAGTTTTTACTCATCTTCCCTCTTCGTTTGATGAACCACTTGAGCATCTTGTCAACAAAAAGGTGATTTTTAAGGATAATCGAAATTTACTATGCCAGTTAAGACAGAACAAGATCCCAATAGAAATACTCACTCCTAATGGTGAATAATAATTCCTACCCAAAGAAGGAGAAAATAACAAAAAAAATTTCCGGACGCTAACCCGATCTCACCGCAATAAATCCCACACGAAAAATTAGCGAGCGATCGTTCGGCGCATCAGAGATTAAAATCACCGCGAGCGAATTAAGTTCGACAAGCAAGAAGGAAAGATCCAGAAGGAAGAGGAGAGATAGCAGCGAACCCCATGTCGACGCCATCGTAATCATCATCCGCCATTAGCAATTCGAGTAGAGCCTCCTCTCTCCCCGCTCGCTCTCGCGCTCTCCCCCTCTCGCCTTGGGTAAGCACGAGCCCTAGCAACCCGCAGCCGCACCTCCGCAACGTTGGCTTTTATAGAGCTAAACGGGCCGGTGCGCTCGGCCAACGCGTAACCGCATAAACCGCCGAGCGAAACGGACCGGCGGTCCAATTCAGCCGGGTCAAGTTTATAATTTTTCCCCCTCCCCAAAAAATAAAAAACACAATTTTTAAAGACATTATTGAATGCAAGCGAACAACTTCATAAAGTTGTCTCTGTTCCTGGATTGGCCAACAGCTGCGAGTACTCCTTGAAGAGCCTCTCGTACTGCTCGAATTCCATGGCGTCTCCTCCCTCGCGCAAGTCACCGCTTTCACCAGTACACTTGTCGTTGATGCCTCTCTGCAAAAGGCTCTTACTCCTCTCGCAGTCGAAGGTCCTCACGATCGACCTGACTCTGACTGCTGTCGGAGCGTAGACCTTGAACGTGGCCGTGTTGCTTTGCCCCCTGTCGTCCTCTGAATTATTCGCCTTCCGGCTGCAGCCGTGCATCCCTTGGCTTTGGCTCAGATACGAGAGCTTCTTGCTGAGGTGGCTGTTCCAGTAATTCTTTATCTCGTTGTCGGTCCGACTGGGGAGCCTCCTCGCTATATATCAACGACCACCGGTTGCCCAGCAGCCTGTGAAGCCGAATGATGAGGTCTTCCTCGTCGGCGCCGATGTCGCCTCGCTTGATCCCGGGCCGCAAGTAGTTCATCCATCTCAGCCTGCAGCTCTTCCCACACCGTTGAAGTCCTGGGAACAAAAGATCGAGTATATATTCCATTGTCAAAGAGAGAGAGAGAGAGAACAGCAGCATGCATGCATGAACTGAATAGTAAGTGAGGATTTGAATATGTACCAGCTTTCTGAGGGAGAGACCTCCATTGGCCTTCTCCATTCGAGTGGATGTAGTTTGTGAGCAAAGCGTCTTCTTCAGAGGACCATGCTCCTCTTTGAAGCCCTGCCTTTGCCTTGGAACAGCATGAGGAACTCCCCATATTTGTCTTCTCTATATACCTTTGGAACTCACTCAATATGCTCCTTCTCTCTGATTTGTCTTTCATTTATAGGCAAACTGATAATAAATAAATAAAAATATAGGAATTTAAATGTTAACATCTGATCTTGGGGCCAATTAAAAAATAGAGTGACAAAATTCTCATTGTCTGTGTAGTGCACATCCAATGTCACATGCTGACATGAGTATGGAATTGCGTTGCCTTTACAAGAGTATAAGGTTGCTGCAAGCAATAAAGCCATCCTTAATATGGTTCATAAATCAACAGTAGTTCGATAAGATCGACTTATGGAAGGTAAGAAGGGTGGACATAGAGTAAATCCGAATCCTAATGGAAGAGTAAATATTGATCCACTGCATTTAACTGATATCCTTTTAGATGAGAATGAACACACATACTGATAAAGGCCAGGAGGTATCGAAATATATATATATATGAGCATTAACAGAAAATGGAAAGTGACTTTAATTTTCAGATCAACAACACTTGTACTAGTTGTTATTCTATGAGTCTCACAACAGCCTCTTGATTCTAAGGTACCCCGTGAACATTGAAGGGAAAAGTAAACAAAGGTTCAGGAGATCTTAGTTAAGTCGAGAAAGGCAAAGTTATGCGAGACTCAGTCAAACTCTTTATGATGAATAAATTGAGGGTTTCCCTGCCGACTGGGCTGCTCTCTCCCTCATCTGAAAGCGAAAGAGCGGATCACAGACTGAATGAAAGAGAATTCAGAAAGAGCCCGAGTGTCTGGACACAACTATGGAAAGAGCATTTAGAACTTGATTAATTGGCTTTGTTTTCTTACTTTGAAATGGTATTGGTTTCTTGAGATTGGATAAAATTGCATTTATAAAGTATCCAAATTGCTGCACAGAAGTGAAGAGTTGTAATGCATTTATAAAGTATGCAAATGAAGTGGAGAGGTGTAATATAGATTCAAATTATATTAAAGAGTCCTGTCATCACGCGGCTGGAATAGCTCAGTTGGTTAGAGCGTGTGGCTGTTAACCACAAGGTCGGAGGTTCAAGCCCTCCTTCTAGCGTATGTTTTTTGTTTAATAATTTTAGTCCCGTATTTCTCATCGTTATTTATTTATCTTTGTATTTATTTTATTTTTTTTAGAATCCCTCTCGTCTACTGCTCAAGGTTTAAAAGTCCATTTCAAATCAGAGTTTTAATGATAGACTACAATTAGATGATATTGTGGCCTTTTCCTTTGTTGAAGTAAATTTTTGTTCTATCTTTCATCCGTTTCATGTGATAGTTAGCTAACAAAACAAGATGTTTCTCCTACACAACTCGCCCAAAATGATATGAAAAATGATGATAAATATATTTGATAATTTAGTAATATTTGTAATAGTAATGCTCTTTAATATTATTTTAAAATTATTAAATCTATAATACAATATTGCAGTACATTCATAGAAACCACTTCTTCCAACAGCTTTCGCAAAATACATCAACACTGATGCAATGCCTTATATATATATATATATATAATAATCCTTGTTGTATGCATACTCGTGTTACATAGAGTTGAATGAAAGAATAAGATACATATAATTTAGTTTTAGTTTAGGCATGAAGGCTGTGGGAGTTCTCTTTCTCATTCTCCTTGTAGCTGTTGCCTTTGTATGTATATACAGCGTTGCCAATGGAGAGATGAGAGTCGTATAGTTGATCTGAAATAGTTAGGACAAACACAATTTGATGACGATGATATCGGAGTTGTACAAATATTCATGCCCAGTGCAACCATGAATGTTCTGCTCTTCTTGTTCAACTCCTGCCAACAAGAGCCCTTGTGATGTCAAATACTAAGATGTTAACTAGAGAAAAAAAATGATATTAATGCAGGCAATCTGAGAGGCTAATACTGTTAAGGTTTAACAAGATGAAATCTGAGAGGCTAAATTGCGAGAAGATAGATAGATATATTTCATATTACTGCTAAGAATGTTTGTATAGAACAGTTCAATAACAATTATACCATGGAGTTGTGAGATGGCAATGCTCCAGTATGAAGTTGAATATCATTGAAATATTGCACTTCAATAGCGGGTTTTAGTTTACTTTCAGTGAGCATTGCATTACTGTTGCATCAGTTAGAGGATGAGTAATATCGACACAAGGATCCACTAGTTTTCCTAGCCCTTTATGCAGAAGAGAAATCACCCAATAGAACTCGACCAAGTGATAACCTAACAAATGAAAGGCATTGACTCATCGGTTGGCTAAACTGCTTTGGTTTTTCTGTTTTTTAGCTATAAATTGTTGAAGTGCCTGGGCTTTACAAGACAGTTAAAGATGATAGGCAGTTGACCCTTTGCTCCGTGCAAATGGGAGATGCAGTGATATACGAGAACAACTGGATGGCTAACAAATATATATATGTAACAAAAGTATATTAATCAAGCAAAACAACTTTTAAATCACAAGTAAACGAGTGATAACTAAACTCAGCATGCACAATTCATCAAACAAGTAATCATACACAAAATTAAAGGATTTAAAGCAACAAGTTAAAAGGATGATAAAAGATAATACCTCACTGTGAGCGGAAAAATTCAGCGCTTTGCAGTATTAGAAGAAGAGAAATCTATAAAGAGGTTTGTCTGAGATCCCCTCCCCTCCAGAGCCACCTAACTGGCCCGCCTAGACCTCTTTTTAAAACACCCATCTACGCAATGCAATCCTCTTTCAAAGCCTATGGTTTGATTAATTTACTGGTCAATTCATTTAAGTACACTGCGTGCTTCTTCGCTGTCCAAATTTGCTTAGTTGCAACAATCCTTTAAAGAAAAAAAATCTGGAGTTCTTCACTGTGAAAGAGTGATTCAGGTCGTTACACTGGCCCTGGCCTGGATAGTATGCAAGCTAATTATCAGTAGCATTTGCATGGTAATTACCAGCAGTTGTTATACCTGAAAACGAAAAAAATAGGGATTAGTGGATGCAACCAAGAGCTAGGAAATAAAGGAGTTGTACCCTTAAGAGAACAATTTGTATGAAAGTCAATAAATGAACAGAAAATTAATTTTATCAATTATGCAAACTGTAAATTTCTTCCATGATTATCAACAAACGTTTTATTTTCTAAAGGCATTCTATTTATACCAAGGTTGTATGTCTTTTACATGGTAAAACAGCTTGGCAAACTTAGTTATAGTAAAAGAACGAGAAGTTACCAGTTGAAAGAAAACAGCTTGTATGCTATTTTTGCTCACTAAATAAATGAGTCATAAAATGGGTATGTTTAATCTAATGTTCTCTCCTACTCAATACAGAGGCCTTAGGACAGAGCAACAGAATTGGATGTATACACATGTTTTTCGTGTTAAGTTCTGAACTACACTTCACCAAAGATCTCCAACCCCTCAACTCGTGGTAATGATTCAGAAAAGAAAATCAACTAATATTGATTTATATGCTTGTCACATGAACTAATATACTCATTTATGCAAATATTGAGTAAGAATAACCTTAATGACTTTGAAACTACACATTTATCTTCAGTGCATCAACTATAAACAATTGACTAAAGAAATATGTTTTGCCTTACAAAGGATTCAAGTATCCAAAACTTTGAGAGAGTTCCTACATGTAACATAGCCAACACATTTGGTATGAATGTATCAAGTAGAGAATTATGCATTATGGAAATAAAAGTTACCTCTCAGAAGATTACTATAAGGCACAAAACAAGTAACTGATTTAAAATTTTCAAACACCATCGAAGAACCTCTGAAGCTTAGCAAGCCATACTCTGAATGGATTTCAATACTCATAGATGACCATGTTTTCCTCAATCTCAAAAGCCATGTCAAATTGCCGACTATGACAACATTTTTCAACCAAATGTCTCTTTGTTACTCGATCTGGTATATTTCCTCTTTCAACATCATATAAAAAACTCTATGAGCCTCGAACAAGTTATTATCAGAGAGAGTCCACAGCAACTTATTGTAATTGCTACGACTTGGAAAATAGCCATGAGAAAGCATCTCCTCTAGCAGTTTGACAGCAAGTTTAGTGGAAATAAGAGAGAGAGATTCAGCTAGTCTGTTATAGGCTTTCTTGTTTGGAAAAAGGCCTCTTTTTTGCATCATTTTTACAACAGAAAGTGCTTCACTGATTCTCCCAGCCCCAGAAAGTCCCCTAATCAATGTATTGTAAACAAATTCATCTAGAACATGTGCTTCTTGGCTCATCTTGTTAAATAGCAGAATAGCATAATCAGTTTCACCTGATCTGAAGTGGCCATTCATTAGAATTGTATAAGTTATATGGTTAGGAATAATGCCACGTTCCTGCATCAATGAAACCAAATCATAAGCATCTGGTATCATTTTAGCTCTACATAGTCCATTGAGTATACCATTATAAAAATGAAGATCTGGCATCATCCCATTGTCCACTAGAACTCGCATTATATCTAATGCATATTCAACCTTCTTTTCTGCGGATTGGCAACAATCACAGTGTTTTGTTTTCCTTAGGAAATCATTTTTCTGAGCTAGTAATCTGAAAAGCATATGCCAACCTTCTTTTAATTTATGAGCTAAATACGGCTGTATTCTTTGTCGACGTAGGATGTTTCTGCAAATCCCATTTGTTAATGAACCATAAGTCACTAGATCAGGTTCAATCTTGTTTCTCACCATCAAGTCAACTAGATATAAGGCAAAATTCTCCTGACCTTTCTTAAAGAACTGATTAATTAGCATCGTGTAGAGAACCTTATCTGGCACAAATCCATCCTCCAACATCTTGTCCAGATATTTGCAGGCTGTTATGAACATATTTTTCTTTATTAGTCCATTTATAAGGGCACTGTAGGCATGTGAGCCAGGACAAAGACCACGTTGCAACATCTCATAAAAAAAATAACTAGCATCATTAATCTTTCCAAACTTTGAGTAACCATTTATAAGATTGACATAGGCTACTTCATCAGGTGTTACCCCAGTTTCAATCATTCTGCCAAATACAAGCTCGGCCTCCCTGAATCTTCGCATTCTGCATAGGCACTTGATTATTGGATCGTAGATAATAACATTAGGCTCGATGCCTTGGTCAATCATCTGATTAAAAAAATCAAAAGCTGAGTGTATGTTGCCAAGCTTCCCATATGCATTTATCAGAACAGAGTACGTAACCAAATTCCAAACCACTCCCTTACTCTTCATTAAATCTAGAAGCAGTCTAACATTCTCCATCTGGCCCTCTCTACATAGGCATTTTAGAAGAAAATTATACGTGAAAATTGAAGGTTCACAACCATAACTAACCATTTTGTCCAACAAACAATCAGCACCATCAAACCTTCCCTCTCTGCTCATAGTGCTAATCACTATGTTAAACGCTACATCAATGGGAAGCACATTAAGTTTCACAATCTCATCAAATATGAGTTCTAGTTCTTTAAGTGATTTCTCATCTAAGCTAGAACCAAATAATATGGAGGAATTTCTAAATTTTCCACTACTATCTGCCTTAGCCATAGCCTGCAAAGTCTTGCTAATGATTGCAAATCCATGACTTTTGGGAAAACTTTGAGATAGTAAAACAAGCATTAAATGATCTGGTATGAGACCACCCTCCAACATTCTATCGAACAAATGCTCAGCGTCTACCAATCTGTTTGACTTGCAAAGAGCTGTTATCAAGGCCGTGTAGCATTGGATATTAGGAGTTAAACCATGCCCAAGCAGTGTTTCAAGAAGCCTCAGAGCACAATCCACTTTCTGGTTCTTGCAGTACCAACTGATCAATATACCAAAAGTAACTGCATTATGTTTCAGACCGGTCGCTGTCATTTCATCGTAGAGCTTCCATGCTGAATCATCATAGCCAAGCCTCAACAAGCCGTGTATCAGGGTATTGTAGGAATATACATCAGGCTCCAAGAAGGCATGCTCCTTCATTGTCTCAAAAATGATCAGTGCCGGCTCCAGCCTTCCCTCCTTGCAGTATGCAGAAACAAGAGTGGAACACATCACACGGTCCAAATGGAGACCATGAGACTCCATCACTCTGCAAACATGTTCGGCCTCAACAATATTACCTCCCTTGCAAAGTCCATAAAACAAGGTCTTGCACATGTGGGCAGAAGGTCTCAAGCCCCCGCCGACCATTTTATCAAACAGCTGACGTGCCTGAGCAAAATGTCCCTTTGAGCACAACCCGTAGATCAATGCCGTATAACCTGATAGGTCTGGGAAAACACAAGCACCATCCATAAGTACGAAGAGATCCAGAGCCTCCAGGAATTTTTCTTCTGCGCAGAGCAATCGCAGCAACGCGATGTACGTCCTCTTCGACGGCAAAGATCGAATTTTTATCATGTGGTCCAACAGAAGCTTGGAATCCACAAGCTTTCCTAGCTTGCAAAAGCATTCTATCATAGCATCGAGCACGGAGGGATCTTCGGGTAGTTCGCCGCCGGTGGAGTGAGTGAAAAGAGCCTTGGCCTTCAGGAACTGGCCAGAGGAAACCAAGGATCGGAGGATTCGTCCGTACTGCGGGGAGATTCCGAAGGAGACAGCGAGTTGGATGGACGACTCTGCGTCTGGGATGGGCAAACCGGCGACAGCACGGTCGAGGACGGAGCCGGCAGCGGAGAGCATGCCCCGGAGAAGGAGGCGATGAAGCAGAGAGAGACAGTGGGTTGCATGGGAAGCGGATACAGATACTGATGCGGAAGGGAGCTCGTCCGTAGTAGGCGCGTCGGAGTCGGAGGCAAAGGAAGGGTAAACTGCAGCGGTGCCGGAGAAGCAGTTTCTTCTTCCGACGCAGGAAATACGGAGGAGGAGGGCGTGCGTAGGTGGTCGAGACCTCTTCGAAACGAGCATTTGGCGGCGACGGCGACGGCGGCGGCGGCGGCGAGGAGAGGAGGCGAGCATCGAGGAAAACAGGACTAAAAGACGAGAAGCCCAAATTTGACCCATTTCTTCGGCCCATAATAAATATTTGATCTTGGCCCAAAAAACATTTTCAATCAAATTAAGATTCTTTTTATTTGTTTTTATCAATTAAAAATTCAAATTAATTTTTTCCTTAACAAGCAAAAAAAAGCACATGGTTTAATTCTAACTATTTAAATTTAATAATAGAAATATTTAGTTTCCCATTTAAAAAAAACTTAAAATACTGAAAACATTTCTTAATCTTCAATATTTTGAAATTTCAAACAAATGTTTTTGACTAATTCTTGATTTGATTAACTTTCTAGAATTCATTGCTTGAATCCTTAAATTCCAACAAGTCACATGCTCTTCAAAGTACACAATAGTTTTCGATACCGAGTCTTGATTTCTAGAAACTTGGAATTTAATGCCCCCTTCGGACTAATTCAATTAAGAGAAGCAGTTTGACTTTATTAAAGTTTTATTTTAATGGTCAAACTGTTTTACAAATTAAGGAATTGAAATTAATTAACCTCCAATTTAGCTGTCGTTTCCTTTCTTTTGCAAATTAATGACAATATATATATATATAAATTTATTTATTTATTTAATAAATATTGCGTATGATGAATGAATAATTGAATTAATGCGTTGGCTAACGGCAACCAGCTCGCGGCCACGTGCAGGCAGCGCAAGACAAGGCGCTTCAAGCACACGTCCACAATTAAACCGGTCCAACAGGAGCCACCCGCTTTTCTACCCGCGCCACAGGACCACCCATTCCAACCCGAGGATCAGCTGCTCTACTTCCAGCTTAGTAATTGACGGTCCCACCCACTCGAACCAATCATACATTTATGCAAGATAGCCGAGTCTCAAAACTTGCTGTTTCCTGTTTGAGGAAAACAGGAAATCAAGTTAAAAGATACACGGTAAACAGATGGGGTCTTTTTTGCGGTGCGAGTAAGATGAGGAGCTGGATTTCGTTAATACTTAATTACTAATTTATTACGGGATATTAAACGGGGTGCTATTTTTGAATTCTGCAGTAAGTATCTATTAATAATCATTTAATGAATTAATTAAATCATTAATTATGCCTTGGCGAGGACGTCTCCATTTCAGCAGACCGAGGCACTATAAATACGACGCCTCCATCGCGTTATATAAGCTTTTCTCTCTCCCCTCGCTTTCCCCCGTTCTCCGCGGCGTTCTTCTCGATCCCTTCTCCTGGTGTTTTCGTCTCGTGGTAGGGTTTGGGTTTCGCGTTGGCTTGCGAGACGAGAACACTTTGGTGCGGCGGCGGCGGCATTACGGCAGCGACGTGAGTAGAATGATCTCTCGTTTTACCCTCTCTACCTTGTTTGCCGCGATCCCGGGGTTCGTTTATTGATGGAAGATGTAGAGTGTCGGTGATTTTTTTATTTTTTTGGATTTTTCTTGTTGTTAGATGATTTGTAGCTTTCTTTGATTTATTTTATAAGCATTTCTCGAGGTCGAGGATTGAGAAATCAAGAAAAAAACGAATTTTTCTCTGAGGTATGGTCTATTTTGGGCGAGATTTTCAACATTTCCATTTTACCTTGGAGATTCTTAACTATGAACAGTAGGATAAATCAGTGCAACACGCTGTTGCCAAAATGATATCTCGGTCGGCTAATGAACTAAGGTGCCATGCGGATGAACATGGACGCCCTCCGTGGACCCATCAGTTAGGTTGCTGGTGTGCCTTTTGTCGTTTTCTTCGACCTCGTCTGTGAATCTGCACATAGTTCTCAGTTTGTGCTTTGTAAGAAAAGGGGGAGCCTCTCAGCTTTTCGCCGTGATGGCGCCACGTAGCGGAACAAATCGCTGATAAAAAAGGAGAGTAGTAAATGCAGAGTCTCCTTTTGGCAGGCTTTCTTCTACATTTGCACCACCTAAAAGGCCACCTAAGATTGCTCGTGAATTATCAAATTCTTTTATGCTTTTCTTTTAATTTTTCTTGTTTTTTCCAATATATCAGGAGCTCTGACGTTTACAAACTGTACAAAAAAAATCACTTTGGTAGAAATCGTCTGGCCAAATATGTTATTATTCGATCATGTCAGTTGACCTGGAAAA
>JBBMKF010220602.1:0-17202 GCA_037834155.1 Curcuma caesia
ATTATAACCAACTCAGTTATGTTTCAGGGGCATCTTTGTTCAAATCCATTTGATGTTGTGTAGAAGAAAATTCATATTTTAAGATCACTTTCTGCTGGACTGGATAGTAAATGAATTTAAAAGTTTCATTTTTTTTTTTGGATTAGGAGAGTTTCATATTGATGATGTTAGTTAATGAATATTAATCTTATACCGTATAATAAGTTTATGATAAATTTTATCAAGTCTTTATAAGTTTAAAATTTTATCCTTCTAAATTCATGTTATCCAAAGACGGATTTAAGTAGGGGCTATCCTGGGCAGCCCAACCTTATGAGTCTTATAATAATTTATCATTAACTTATTTTGAATATTTTCAATGGGATAGTGGCGCAGTTGGTTAGCGCCTATGTCTAGAGTTCGAGCTTCTCTCATTTCATTCGTTATCTTAGTGATGAAGATTATGTAATATAAGTTATTTTGGGCTTTAATATAATTTTAAAAAAATTACGTAAGGTTGGGCTATTTTGGACTCTAATCTAACTTTTAAAAAAATTACATAAATATTTGTAGTCTACCATTTGGTATCAAAAAAAAATTAATGAATTTTTTCTTTGTTCATTGTATTTTGATGTTTAATTCAACCTTTTCATACTTAAAGTCAGCATAGTCCACTTCTAATTTCTGGATCCGTCCCTGATGTTATCGATTTTAGATTTCGATGTATAGATATATTAAGAAGATTTCTAAGAATATATTGATTTTAGTTTTATATGATTCAGAATTTTTTAAATTTATTAATTATTACTCAATTTTGTTAAAATTTATTTATAGATCTATATTATTAAAAAATTTTAAAATTTAATATTTTTTTGAATCATAGAAGTTCTTAGAATTCATTGAGGATGTTAATTAGTGAATATTATTCTCTTAGATTTTATATTAAATTTGTGATAAAT
Organism: Curcuma caesia; assembly: GCA_037834155.1. Classification (NCBI taxonomy): domain Eukaryota; kingdom Viridiplantae; phylum Streptophyta; class Magnoliopsida; order Zingiberales; family Zingiberaceae; genus Curcuma; species Curcuma caesia. The sequence continues at coordinate 939 of JBBMKF010220602.1, forward strand.
TTACACTGTTGAATTTATATATATATATTAATGAAATGTTTAAAAATATATTAATTTTGATTTGAATTATTTCAAAATTTATTAAGTATATAAGAATAAAATAAAAATTTAAACATGTGAAAAGAAAAGAAAAGAAAAGAAGGGTATAACAAATGTAATACGTATTTTAAAATATAGAAAGTGATAATAAGGAATATCTTTTCAATTTTTTACCCATAATTTTAAAATTTATAATTATCCTTTCAATTTTTACCATTATAATTTCAAAATTTATAACATCCTAGAATTTATAACTTTCAATTTTTAACTTTCAAAATAGTATTATATTATAATTTTACATCCTAGAATTTGTTATTTAATATAATCATAATATATAACAAGATAATGACGTGGCCACATTTATATTTTATTTCATCGACACGTGTCTTATTCTTCTTATTGATTCTCGACTCGATTTCCTTCCCAAACCTCGTTGACCCGAGGCAAACCCTAGAAACCTCCCCCTCTCTTGCTCTTCCTTCTCCAGCCATCGATATCGGGCTCCAACGTCTTACTGAGATCGAGATGGCAGGCATGGGAGAAGAGGGATCGCCTGCGCTGGCCAGTCATTCCGGTTCCGAAGCCAACTCCCGCCGCGGCGTCCACTACCTCGCCAAGTGTGTCCTACGCGGAAGCGCTGTTCTACACGCTGTGCAGGGCCACTTCCGCTCACCTTACTCCAAGGACATCGTATTTGGCAAGGTACTCGCCTCGGTGTCGCTGGTCGTGATCACAAATGAGCTTCTTTCGATGTTTTTTTCTTTCTCCCATTAGTGTCCTTTTTAGCTTTTACTCTTATTATTTTGTGCGAGTATTGGAAAAGGTCACTGCTTGCGCGACAAAAATGAACAGAACTGTTGATTTGGCCGGCTGTTTGCCTTTTGCTTAGCTGCTGGCTTAATATGACCTCGACAGTACCTTGTTTGATCAACATATAGGAAGATTCATTCCTCTTCGACATCTTTTCAACCCACTTTTGACTTACTTCTATTTAATAAGCAGAAGTGATATCATTTCGTCGTGATCATCACAGCCCTGTCTATCTATGCTTCACTAGATGAATTTTATTCCTCCATTGAACTCCATGTAATACTTTATCATTGATACTATTCATATTTATCAAGTTGCTTTTTTTATTATTAACTATCTTCCTACTCCATCAACTAACTCTAATTGATTGAATTCATTTAAGTATAAAGTTTATTAGTCGCATTCAATGTTTTTGCTCTTACTTTATCAAAAACATACCTAATTGCCCTCTTGTAGTAGTATCAACGAAAGTTTGAGCAGGTCCTGTGCAAAGGAAAACAGTTTCAACTTCTAAAACTTATGAATCTTAATAATTTTGTGTTGGTGCTTATACAAATATACACAAAAATTTCAACATATTCATATGAATGTATTATCATTAATAATTGTTTATTGGTGAGCCTACATAAAGTTAATACAAAGTGGTTAATTTAAGGGCGAAGAGTTGCTCATTGACACGAATCATACTGGATAATATAGGTCTTTTACATGTTCTCACGTAGTCAACAATTATAGTCTCATGATCCTATTGCAAACGTCTTGAGTTGCAGCTTGGTTTCCAATGGTTGTTTGGTTCTTTGCATATATCTTAAAATTCGATTAAACTCGAACAACATTGGTTCCCTGGGGGACTTTGTCCCACCGGTATTAACTGGCAAAATTTTTAGCTTAATAGTCTTGCAATGGTTGACTTTATGTTTCTTAATTTATATCAGATATGAAATAACATGTAATAGTTTTTCTTAGCTTCTGGTTTCTCATGCAGCCATTTAATAAACATTACTGGTAAGTTCATTTGTTAATTTTGGAGTATAGGTAGCTTCTAGGTGCATTAACATGCCAGATAAATTGAGAAGTTCTTGATGTGGAAGATGGGCAAATTGATCTGTCCAGGAATGAGCTATATTTGGAGACCACCACACTGAACTTGACAATTAATTAGGGGTGAGCAAAAATTCGGTTAAACCGAATAAACCGATTGAACTGACTGAATTAAAAAAATCAGTTTGGTTATTTCGGAATTTCGGTTATTTTTTCTAAAAAAATCGGTTAATTCGCTTCGGTTTCGGTTTTAAAATTCCTTATTCGTTTAAACCGAATTAACCAAATTAGAAAAATAATTTATAAATTTTAAGTAAATAAATTTATAAATTCCTAATTAATTAGTTAAATTTTTATAATATTTAAAAAATTTGGTTAATTCGGTTGAAAACCGAATTAACCGATAAAATATCGGTTTGGTTTGTTCGGTTTTTATTGAAAAATTTGGTCGGTTCGGTTGGTTCGAAAAAAATCGGTTTATTCGATTTTCGATTAATTCGGTTCGGTTTTAACCGAATGCTCAGCCCTACAATTAATAATATCATATATATATTTTTGTACATATTTAGGAATTAGGAGTGCATTAAAGCTTTTGATTGTGACAGTTGTTTGGGAAGGCTTATGCAGTAATAGCTTCATTAACTTTACGAAGTCATCTTTAGTTAGCTTGCCTAACTATGTATTTTTAGAAATTCCCAAATAAGCGGCTGTCAATTTCTTTAAGCCTTTAGTCTTTCATCTCAAAATGGACTTGTTTGCTGTTGCTCTTTGGTTTTAACTTATGACTTATGATACATGAAACAAATGCCAATTCATCACCCCTCTTTTTTTTTTTACAACTGAATTACTTTGATGGATTTTTTGTTACCATTATATCACACTTAATAGGAAATAGTCCTTTTAGGTCCTGAAACTCAAAATGATCCTACTATTTTCATGAGTTCTATATCAATTAATATGAATTTTTTTCTATATATCTCTTAAATGTATCAACTTCTCTCAGGAAACATCTCTAGAATTGGCATCAATTAATGAAGATGGCATCATACAATCAATATTCGAACAAAGTGTTTTTGGTACAATTAAAGACATTGCAGTCCTACCCTGGAAGGACAGATACCGAGTGTCTCCATGTCAAGTACACTGCTTTTTTCCTTGAATTTTGTTTTCTTGTTATTTGTTTTATTCAATTATTATCTGGACTAATGTTTTATACCATAGTCATTATTCTTAATGGCCTTTTTGATCTCATGTAAGTAGGTGCTCTTATTCTTGATGATGTTCCTTTCCTTTGCAGGGACAAGGAAAAGACATATTGCTTGCTCTTTCTGATTCTGGAAAACTTTCATTGCTTACTTTCTGCTCAGAGATGCATAGGTTGTTATAGAGCTATGGTCTTTTGATTAATAGACACGACTTCACTTTTAGATTCATCTTTGTATCATGATTTTGTTAATCAACATGATTTTTTTTGGCTCTGTTTGACTTTGGTAGGTTCTTTGCAATGATGCATATTGAATTATCCAAACCTGGAAATACAAGGCATCAACTAGGTAGAATGTTAGCTGTCGATCCTGGGTTAGTACTGGCCATATCCTTATTTTTTAGTGGATTATTTCTTGGTATAGATGATCTCAAGTTCTTGGTATTTTGTAATTAAGTTGACTTGATTATTATTATTTTTACGTTCTGTTTACATTCTGTTTACATTTCAGTAATCGAACTTAGTGGGATTGGTTTGTTGATCTGTTGGATGCCCTGCATAATATAGTAGATTCAACTAAGTTTAATGCCTGATTCTACTTGGTTAAAGATTTTAGTTTAATTCTATTTTTTTTTGTGGACTCATGCATTAGGATGTAATATTGCAAGAACATAAGTCTACTCTTAGGCTCTATCTTTCAAAAGAAGTAAACAACTAGGGAAAGGAAGAAAAAATACATTAAAAATAGGAAGAAAAGATGAGGGGGGATTTAAAATTTAATTCATCAAAAATAAAGAAAGAAAACAACAACAACAACTAAGTCTTATCCCACTAGGTGGGGTCGGCTAAAAAATAAAGAAAGAAAACATTAACTAACAATAGATTTGATAAAAAAATTCTTTTAATTTTTAAGCTTGAATTTGAACTCCACTCCATGAAAAAGTGAGTTTTTGGGCCAAATTGGATGGAAGCAATATAGAGAAAACCAGGGAAAGATTTTTCCTATCTTATCCTTTCATCCAACTTTTCCGTTGAAGGAAACTTATTTTCTTTTTGATTTCCTTCCCTCGTAGGAATCCACAGTTAATGGATTAAAATATCAAGGTTTTGGATACATAAATGTGTTCATCTATTAAAAAACTATTATTAGATCAGACTTCACAATTGATGAGCTGATAGTGTTTCCAAAGTTTTGGATGATCAAGTATGTGATTACCGAAAAATTAGTGTATTCTTGAATCTAATTATTTGAGTTTTTTATTTGTTTGAAGATATGAGAGATTACTGCCTAAAATTGAACTCTAGATTTATGCTATTTTATGGTTCTATCAAAGAAGAGATAGAGAAAAGTGTTACTGCATTGAGTATGAGTATTCCATATCTCATTGGTGGAAATAATAAAATTTTACCATTTTGAAACGTGTCCTTGGAGATCACTCTTGAAAACATTTTTCATTCCCCTGTTCTTGTTGGCTTAGAGGGTGGTAACCAGAATGATGATAGATAATCCTTAATCAAGGTTTCATCTCCATTGGGATTCATTTCATGTGAGGAGCAGGGATGATGACAACGACCGAAAGCTAGACCTTGCAGGAATAGGTAAGGTTGACACACTTCATGATCCATGAGGACTTGAATCTAACTGAATTTCTAATTCTTCATTTTAGATTGTCACATCAATCCTTTTTCACCATTGTAAATTTGGATCTAAGTATTTCAACTTCCAACTTTTATATATATATATATATATATAAAATTTAATTTAGTGGAAAGTACTAGATCTATTTCAAAACATATGACCCTTGGTTTTTTGCCAATGTTTTAGCTTTACGGGTAATTTTAGAACTAGTGACTTTGATTATATAACAAGAAGAAGCCATGTCAGTCCCGGATCTTTGGTTGGTAACTTGGATCTTATCCCTCCATTCAACTCTGGACTGAAATAAAGATGAAGTGATATATCTTCTTTCTTTAACCAGATTGCAAAATGTCATGCATCTACACATTCACTTAAAGCTTTAGTGAACCATCTTTTTTGCATGGTCCTACCAATTACTGTTCTAGTCATTAAGCAATAAGCAAATAACATGCTAATTCTGGAAATTTTAGTTTGTACAGCACCAGTACATAAGTTCATGCCAGTTTTTATTCGTAATTATGAGAATAAATTTTGAGTCTCATATTACTTGGTTTCCTACATGCTCTTATACTTTGGCTTTATACATGCGCTGTAGTAATCTTAATTGTCATTTTCAGCTAGCTTTCCTTATTTTTTATACATTTTGCAGAGGTTGTTTTGTTGCTGTTAGTGCGTATGAAGATCAATTTGCACTAATATCTCTAGCCATCTCTTCTGAAAGGAATGTTGTTTATGAGGTGAGTCTCTACAAATGATTAAAAGATGTTGCTTCTGATCTAGACTGCAAACCAGGTTCTGTCTTCTTGCTTGTCTAATATGGCATATACTTATTTCAGATTTTGAAGATCTTCCATGTCATAATTTCAGAAAATTTATTATCCTTCGGAAAGCAAAATTGATGCAAGCAATGGACGGGACACTTTGGGCACCGTTGTCCGGGGTACAATATGGAGTATGTGCTTCATATCACATGGTACTTATCAGACAAAAGGATATAATCCCCTTATGCCGATTATTATGAACAGGTGTGATTCAGTTCTGGTTTGGATTTTATTATGAACCTCTAGAAGCTATAAATGTATCTCAAACAAATTTATTATTTCTCCATTCTTAAAATGATGCTTTTGTCTTCCTCTGATTGCAGTTCTAATTAATATAATGCAGGAAAGGTTCATTAATGAATGAGTTGCTATTGTTTGGATGTGATCCGTATTCACGGATTATTCAAATCATTTCTCGGTATTTTGAAAGTGGCCCTTTAGCACTTGATATATCTGCGATCCCTCATCTCCCTGGCTTTGCTATTCTTTTCAGAATAGGAGAAATGCTTTTAATGGATCTTACAGACCCACAAAATATCTGTTGCTATCACAAGCTAAGCTTTGATGTGCCTCTTTTGGTTGAAGATCAAGGTTATTTTGATGAGTCCTGTAAGGTATTAGATGTCGATGATGAAGGTATGTTTAATGTTGCTGCCTGTGCTTTGCTGGAGTTAAAAGATTCAGCAGCTGATATGTATAAAAATGAGGATCCTATGAGCATTGATAGCAGCAATGGAAAATTTTCTTCAACTACTAAGCTTGTATGCTCATGGACTTGGGAACCTGCTACCTCCTTGGATTCTAAGTTGCTATTGTGTTTGGACACCGGGGAACTATTTAAGGTTGAAATTTCTTCTGGTGCTGGTGGAGTTCAAATTAATTTGTCAGACTGTCTCTACAAGGGCATGGCTTGTAAAGCACTCCTATGGACAAGTTGTGGATTAATTGCAGGTCTAGTGGAGATGGGAGATGGGTTTGTTCTTAAGCTAGAACATGATAAATTATCCTACAAAAGTTCTATCCAAAATATCGCTCCAATTTTGGATATATCACTTGCTAATTATTACGATGAGAACCAAGATCAAATGTTTGCTTGTTGTGGAATGAATCCTGGAGGTTCATTAAGAACTGTTCGAAGTGGTATATGTGTGGAAAAGCTTTTGAGGACTGCACCTATTTATCCAGGAGTAACTGGTATGTGGACCTTGAGGATGAAACAAAGTCACTCTTATCACTCTTTCCTTGTCTTGTCTTTTGTTGAAGAAACTAGAATATTATCAGTTGGTTTAAGCTTTAGTGATGTAAGTGAAGCAGTTGGCTTTCAGCTTGATGTATGTACTTTGGCCTGTGGTTTGTTTGCTGATAGAATGCTTGTACAAATTCATAGGAGTGGTGTAAAACTCTGTTTACCTTCTTCATCTGCTCATCCTGAGGGCATCCCTCTTTCACAACCATTTTTTTCTTGTTGGTCTCCCAATAATATGACAATTAGTGTTGGTGCTGTGGGTCAAAATTTGGTAATCGTAGCTACCTCTAATCCTTGCTTTCTTTACATTCTTGGTGTCCGATCAATATCAGCATTTAATTTTGAAGTATATGAGATTCAGCATGTCAGACTGCAGTATGAAGTTTCTTGCATTTCTATTCCATTGAGAAATTCCAATTCTAAACATTTGGCTTCAGAAGTTACAACAAATGTCAAGGATCATGAAACTAGTCATATTGATAAATGTGATATTAATACTGCTTTTGTCATCGGTACACATAAGCCATCAGTTGAACTTCTATCATATGCCCATCAAGATGTGTTCAGAGTGATTGCTGTAGGAGCTATAGAAGTGAGCAGTGCACTTGGTAGTCCTATTAGTGGATGTATTCCAGAAGATGTTAGGCTTGTATCAGTGGATCATCCTTATGTTCTCGCTGGTCTGAGAAATGGAATGCTTCTTCGTTTCGAGTGGCCTGCTCAGACAGATCCAAGCAGGCATAGTGGTTTTACTAGGTCTTGTTTTAATGACTTTGGAAGTCTTTCATCAAGTGTGGATACTTTAAATTCTTATTGTATTGCAATGGAACATACTAAACCTCCTGCGCCTATTTTTTTGCAATTGATTGCTATTCGACGCATAGGGATTACTCCTGCTGTTTTGGTACCAATGAAAGAATCACTTGATGCAGACATAATTGTACTCAGTGATAGGCCTTGGTTACTAAATACAGCAAGGCACAGCCTTGCATATACATCTATCTCATTTCAGCCTGCTACTCATGTGACTCCTGTCAGTTCTGTTGACTGTCCTAAGGGGGTTCTGTTTGTGTCAGAAAACAGCTTACATCTGGTAGATGTCTTATACTTGATTTTATCATATTCAACTTTTAATTTTTCATCTTAACCAATGAATACTGATGCTTTAATATACCTGTTCAGCGATGTGTATATAGTGACATAATTTCTGATAATTGATAGAAATAATAAGAGTGTTACAGAACTGTGAACCCTTGGTTTTGAGTTAGAAATGTGGTTTTAGATTTCATTTGATGATTGGCGACTGACCATTATCTTCTTTCTGTTAGTGTAATTGGTGTTTGCTGTTAAAACCAAGGATATTCACATATCTTTATAGATTGTTTTATCATAGTGATGCCTTAACCAGTTTTTTAGCTGCTGATATGCTGAGAGGGATTCTTTAAATTGAATTTTATTTTTGGGAGGGGATCGGGAGTAGCGGTGTGGTGTCATTGTTGCGTTGCCTGATTGCTAGTTTTCTGAGGTGCTGGCAAGTCTAGTTGTTTGGGTATATTCTGTGTTGTGAGGTTGATATTGTTAGTAATAGATTTGCAAATAATGATATTTTTGTAACTTGGTCATTGCCTTTTCTTTGCTGTAGATTGTTTTTTTTCAGCATTTATTTTCTTTAATAGTAAATGAATACTTTTGCTTGTTGGAAAATGGTTCCAATGTAGTTTACTTCACTTAGGCATACTGTCCTGATCGTTTCTTTCATTTGCATTTGAAGTTTTGTAGGAGATAATTTTTTTTTCAAGAAAACTATCATTATGCTCTTGTACTTGGTTCTTTGTCATGCAGGTTGAAATGATACATTGCAAGAGACTTAATGTGCAAAAGTTTTCCATTCATGGTACTCCAAGGAAACTTTTATATCATAATGAAAGTAAGACTTTACTGGTGCTGAGAACTGGACTAAAGGGTGGACCATGCTCATCAGACATATGTCGTGTAGATCCCCTTGGTGGAACATTGCTTTCAAAATTTCAGTGTGAACCTGGGGAAACAGCAAAATGCATGCAAATAGTGAAGGTAGGAAATGAGCAAGTCTTGGCTGTTGGAACCAGTCAATCTTCTGGCAGGATTATTATGCCTAGTGGTGAAGCTGAAAGGTTGGCAGTTGAATTTCTTGTGTTATCTTTCCTTGCAAGAAGACTATGCCAATTGTTTTCAGATGTCCAATGGACTCTTGTAATCTGTGCTATGCCTCTTGCTTTTTTCACAGAAATGACTGTGGTTTGCTTAAAAAAATAAATTAATTAATGGTGGTTATCTGAATGGCTGTTCTACCTAAGCTACGTTTGCAAATCCTCAACTTTGCAGTTTCCTTGTCACATTTTCCTTTGCACATCTGTATTATTTTGTCATTTCACTTCTGGCTTTTAAGATAACATAGTGAATGGTTGTCATTTATGATGTTCTCGAGGGATTGCCATTGTAATGTTTAGGTGTATTGGGTATCTAAATATCTACTATTGTTGTGGTTGGTGTTAGCACTGGGTTCATGCAAAGTCAATGGTGAGAAAATGTAGTCTTGACATTGGGATTAGCTTGTGTTGGAAAACATATGACAGCATAATATCTTTGCATTTGGTACATGCAAATGCTACCTTGTTACTGGAATGCTAATCGATCTGTTATATGACATTGACCTTTTCATTGAAAGTTGGAGAGGTTGATGAATGCTGTTTGTTTGGTTTGGGAAAAAAATTCAGTGGTATACGAGTTAATGAAAAGAGCTTATAAGTTAGACATAATACTACCTCTAAGCAGGTTTGCTGGCAATCCATTTCAGCTAGAGTTCTGATTTCAGATTACAGGCTAGAACTGAGAAGGAATTCTTTATTAGTTGCCATCATATACAGATTCAGAAAGTACTCTGGTAGAGTTCCCTTATGTGGTGAAAGAACCCTAATTTTATGAATTATGAGTTTTTGCAGCAGCTGGGGAGATATTAGCATAGGAGAAAATATAGATTAAACACCCTAAATCTCCATTAACAAAGGTATTCAAGAGTACTTTCCAGTTAGGAATTATCAGTGTTTGTTCCAACTATTTGGGGTTGCTACATGAATCTTATCCCTCTGCCATCATCAAGAGTTGTTTTCCAATTAGGAATCACAATTAAAGTTGAATCTACAACAAATATCCATAAACTGTAATGAGACTTCAATTCTGGAATTACATTACTTTTTGTTTGATATAGACTTTATATTACATTCGACCATACATTAAAGTATATGCGATATGCTTAATTTGTGTGTGGATCAGTGTTTTGTTCTTCTTGAAGAACTGGAGAATTTATCTACAAAATACTTTTTAGATATGATGATCATGTACATTTAAACTTTTACATTGTTTTCTTTATGCTGAAAGGGGCTACACTTTTTCATCATATATAATGTTTATACTTATATGATGTATTCGCAGTACAAAAGGCCGCCTGATTGTGTTGAGCTTGGATTTCACATATAATTCTGAGGGGAGCCCAAATCACTGCTCTAATTTGAATCTATCTTCCCAAAGTGGCTCTACATTTGGGGAGATAATTGGCCATGCTGGTGAAGAATTGTCACTTAGTAGTCAGTGCAGCAGCCAAGGTGATACTTGTTGTGATGGTATTCATCTTGATGAAACTGGGGCAGGGCAATTGCGATTAGTTTCCCAGGCCTTAGCATCTGGTGCTGTACTGTCAGTCTGCTCTTATCTAGATCAGTTTATCTTGGCTTCTGCTGGTAATACTGTGAGTTATCATCTAGAAACTCTTTTTTTTTTTTAGGATAGCTGTGTATTCTCTGATCTCTCATGTCAACTAATGTCTTCAGTTGATTCTAATTCATCTTTTTTTTTCCCATTCAAATATCTAAGAAAGCTCATTATCACTTATTTGTTTTAACAGCTTAACGTTTTTGGCTTTGCAAATGAAAACCCTCAGCGGCTGAGAAAGTTTGCTACGGGCAGGACACGTTTTGCCATTACGTGTTTGAAGACATATTATAATAGAATAGCAGTTGGTGATTGTCGTGATGGTATCCTTTTTTATTCTTATCATGCGGTATGGTTTTTCTTCTAAGCTTTAGATGTTTTATGTAAGCCTCTGAAAGTGTATAAGAGCAAAGATAGTAATGGTGTTGTTATCTTTTGATTTTTCACTTTGAACTAATTTTTCCTATGTATTTTATGCTTAGGATGTTAAAAAATTAGAACTCTTGTATTCCGATCCTGCTCAGAGATTGGTTGCTGATTGTGCTCTGATGAATCGCGATACTGCCATCGTATCAGATCGTAAAGGAAACATTTCTGTTTTGTCATGTCCCAATACTTTAGAAGGTATGCTTTGGCTTTTCAAATGCCATTTCTAGCTTGTGGAATGGATAATAATTTCTCACTCAAGATGTAAAGTTTTTACAAGTTAAACTTCCATTTGTCCATCTCTTTCTAATTTTTTTTTCATTCCCATTAAGAATGACTATGATTTGCATATTTGCATTTCAAAGAGACATACAAAATTTATAAGATGACTTCCATCCTAATGGATATGAATATTGAAATACATGCACTCAAATGTCAATATTCAAATTAATTAAATTATTTTATATTACATTGATCAATGTATTATGAGTCTTACAACACATTGATGATTGATCATCTTTAAGCATGCCAATGACTATGAAGATTAACTCAATGTATTCCAATAGATTCAACTCTTCTGACTGTAGATACGATTGATCATCTTTAGGCATGTGCATACCATCTCAATGTGTATTGGAATTACACCTAATTTCTATTATCATATATATTTTGCCACTCACGTTGATGTTGTGTGAGTTTGGTGACTTACGTTGGTTCTTGTTTTGTATTTCCAGTTTTTTTTACTAGTTTTTTTTTTGCCTAATCTGGTCATTTTGCTATATTTCTACGTGACTATGTTAAATTTGTGTTTGTATCTTGCAGCCAATGAATACCCTGAGAAGAACCTAGTGCTGAATTGTTCATTTTATATGGGTGAAACTGTTATGAGCATTGTAAAGGTAATTTCTAGGATGTTATCTTCATGGGGCTATTGTGTGATCATTTACAAAGAGAATTTGCTTTTAAACCCATAGTCAATAACTTAAAGTATGCCTCAATGACTTTGTAGTTAGGTTATCTTTAAAAGGAAAATTAAACCTTCAGGTTTAGTGTAGATAAACAATTGTTTAGTTAGTTACTTGGAGCAAATTTTGAACTCTTCCAATGCTGTGATTTTAACTCAAGTTTGGGTGAAATTAAATGCCCTTCTTGGTTTCTGTATTAAATTAACATCCTAGTTATTCCATACCAGTGGTTCCAAAGCTTAATTATTTTGGTTAATAGTTAATAATGGTGTGAAAAACTGAAGGTAACTGGAAGTGCAATTTAGTTGCCGTCCTCTACTCTGCCAATGGTGGTGGTTTTGGAGGCTGAGGCATGATATCACTATTATTGCTCTTACTTTAATCACTGGGCATTTTTTATGACTTTCAATCGCAGAACTTCCTTACCTCCAAAAATTTTTTGATGCAGACTTGTCATTTTTTTTGTGTTTTCCTTTAAATGTTTCTTTCATTTCTGTTACTGGTTGAGACTTATCAGCTCTAATTTTCTCCAATTTTTTCATGTTGGGCTGTTTTTGTCAATTAAGTTCTCTTTCTCTTTTATTTAGAATGATTTGTTCTAATCCGTTAATCTGCCCTGTAGGCTCCAGTTCCATGTAAACTTCCAGTAGATAATATTCCCAATAATTCTATCGGTGCGGAGATAGTTCAGAAATCTTCCTATGATAGTATTGTTGCAAGCACATTGCTAGGAAGTGTCTTCATCCTCATTCCTATTACAAGGTCAGATGAACTATCCACTCTCAGATCCCATAGTATTCATCAGTTGTGCGTCTTTTATGTGCGTGTTTTTTTCCTCTCCCAGCTAAAGCATCTTCTTTAAATATCTTTCTGTCGGCTACTGCTTCTAGAGTTAAGTCATTGTTAGCTTCTTTAATTAGTATCCTGATTGACGGCTTTCGATTGCATGCATGAACAGCCTGCTGTGCTACTTTTTTGGACAATACAACATATGATATTTGTGGTTTTGAACATCTTAAATTGCAGTAGGATAATTTGTCATCTGCTAATAGTATTTTACTTTGCAGTGAAGAATATGCATTGTTAGATGCTGTCCAAGATCGACTTGCGGTTCATTCTCTGACTTCTCCTGTTCTAGGAAACAACCATAGGGAATACCGTGGGCGTGGATTCCCGGTACGTGCAATTACTGTTTTATGCTCGTATGAAGCCATCTTTATGAATCTTTTATTGTAATTTAAATTGTCCTCTGATATTAAATATTACCTTTGTCAAACACATTTAACGTAAAGATATAGTATGATTATGAAAATTGTCTATTTCTTGTAGCATTTTATGAACCAAAAGTAAGAATAACTACTCCGTATCTATTCTTTTGCACGAACCAAAATAGTTATTTTCTTCTATTTCTTATCTATTCCATTCCTCATGAAATCTATTTCATCCCTTGTCGATTCTATCATGTAAACTAAACTCACGAGAAAGAAGCAATGGGAAGAAGGATAGGAAAGCGAAGAGGAGGAGAGGACAACAAAGATAATGCCTTCTTTTACAGTTTTACTTTGGAAGGATAAGGAGAATAGATTAAAGAAATAAGGTGGGAAAATTCATTACTAGATAAAATTTTCATCTCATTTTATGTCCCCTTTTTCCTTCCAACTAAACTGTAAACTGTTCATCCAACTGGCCATTATCGAGACTTGCTGAACCATAGCGAAGTAGTAATATAAAGCCCCCTTCTAAACTAGGATTTGATATTGCCAAACTTGCATGGATTAAGCAATATTTTCATGACTAATGATGCTTTCTTTGTGCAGAATCCTTGTGCTTGTTCTTCATGACCCCCTTTTCTAATCGTTAACATCGGTATGTCTGAGTTACTGGTGATCTCTAAGATTCATAAATTCTGTGTTGCAGGCGGGAGTTCCTAGCATACTCGATGGAGACATGCTCATGCAGTTCTTGGAGCTAACAAACATGCAGCAAGAATCTGTGCTCTCTTCATCAGGAGGTGGATCAAACTCCCATGCATTGGCTTCAGAGTCGCATCGCCATCCTCTCTACTCCAACCAGGTTGTTCACCTACTCGAACGGATTCATTACACACTCAACTGAGCTCCCCCGTCCGCCTGCTCTTTGATCGCCTCATCGGGTGTTTACTGATACAACTCGCGGACTCGCGACTCGCAACGCTGCTAGTGATCAACACCAGTGATCTCCTTCTGTCGTATAGCATGCAGAGATGGATCTGGAATCCCCAAATAAGCAAGCAAATCTCGCTGTGACTTTCATTTGGAGTTTTCGACTCTGCATCGCGTTTGTTTAATTCTGAGTGCCCTGATTTGTTTATTCTTCCGATATGAAAAATGTACCAAGCTTGTTAGATGGAAGTGGTTTATAGTTGATGATGCAGAGAGTAGTTGAGGAATAATTTGTGCAGTAGTTATGATTAATAAAACTATACGATTCTCCCACAGAATTATACTTCATTGTGTGAATAATGTTTCTTCTTGGCTATTCCCATTGCAACACTCTGATTTGTTTACCCCTATTATTTATGACGTCATAAAATGGATTATAGAACATGTATTGCTTGATGTCTTTTCATACCTGAAAAAAAATTTAATTCCATTCTACTTATTTTATTTTCATCTAAATCGGAAAAAAATGAAGGCAAACTTAGGAAAACATTGCACTGTAAACGGATTTCTCGTCAAATGGATAAAAATTAAAAGGCGTCTCAAATTTTACAAATGTCTTGTTTTTTTCAATAAATTTGATTAAGTGTTGTTGTAAAAGTTATCTAATAGTTTATATAATGTGTAGTAGTTATCCGGTAATATTTACAACATGTAAAAGTTTGCTATAAGATATTTAAAGTGAATTTATAATTTATACCATGTGAAATTATTCAGTAGTTGTCATAATATAATATGTTTAATGTGAATTTAAGATTTATAATTTTTAAATACTATTATATAAAAATACTATTGACTAATTTGATTAAAATTATTTAAACTTTATTAAATTTACTTTAAATCAATTGTAGAAGTTATATGTAGCTGCTTAAATCATGAACTCATTCTAAATATATTGTAGTAATTATTGGTAGATTCTATACGTAGCAGTTACTTGGTAGCTTTTACACGATATAAATTCTAAATTTACTTTAAACACGTTGTAACAGCTACTAGGTAGCTTCTACGTATAAAAACTACCTAACAGTTGCTACACAATGTATAAACTACTCGATAACTTCTATATTAATATTGGATCTTAATTCCTAAATTCACGCTAAACATTTTATAACAGCTACTGGATAGATTTTATATATTGTAGAAGCAAAAGCTATTAAATAATTTAATACTTAAATTCACTCTAAATAATTTGTAAAAACTACTAGGTAGCTTCTACAAATTGTAGAGTAGCTTCTACAATAGCATTGTACCTTAATTCCTAATCTGACTCTAAATACTTTATAATAGTTACTGGATAGTTTTTATAGCGTTGTAGAAATATAAACTATCAAATAACTTTTACAATAACATTGTACTTTAATACATAAACTCACTCTAAATACTTTATAACATCTACTAAGTAGCTTTTACACATGGTAGAAGCTACCATTAGTATTGTACTTTAATTCCTAAGCTTAATCTAAATATTTTATAGCAGTTATACTAAGTCGTTTTTATATGTTGCAAGTTGTAGTTTTTATATGTTATAAAAGTTATTCGATAATTTATATAATAACATTGGATATAAGGATATTTTAAAAATAAAATCATGGAGAAGGCGCCCTTTGACTTTTTTTTTGGAAAAAATGAACGCTCAGAACACTCTTGAATTTTGCCCTTTATTATCTCTAATTATTAATAGTTCCAATAGATTTTAAGAGAAATTATTTAATTTCTTTATTATATAAAATATTGTATAAATATAAAATTGATCAAACTTTTAACTGCAATACACTATATGAAAATATAATATAAAAATATAACATAACACATTATAATCTAGATCTCACATCCATACAATAAATCTTATATCCATACAATATAATGTGTCATATTATATTTTTATATTGTATTTTTATGTAATGTATTATTTTTTTATTTTTAATTTCAATCGCGTTTCATGTGATTTTCAATTATCGATATTAATCGTATTTAAATCGAAAACGGTTCGTATCATTTTTAGCGTATCCTCGGATCTTGTTCAGTGCGACGAGCCTCAAATCCCACACGACAGCGAACCCAAAATCCACAGGTTACGACGCAGGCTCCACCATCAACGAGGGTTCCCACGTTCCTCGTCGTCGTTCGA
>JBBMKF010220710.1:0-17201 GCA_037834155.1 Curcuma caesia
GGTAACAAAATGCATAAAAAAGGTCTACTAATCTATCTTCTCCCCATCGTGCTCGTTGTCTCGCTCTCCTGTTCGGCGCTCCTGGCGATCTCGTCTTCCAATCCTTCAGCCTTCCTTTCTGATCGCTCATCGAACGCTCCTCCCTCTCGTTCTCAATCTCCTTCCACTGATCTCCAATCCCTAAACCTTTCTTCTCGTCTGTTCCTTTGATCTCCCTCTAGATCCCTCGGTTTCCTTCCGATTCGCTGCCTCTTTAGCCTTCGGGAAAGCTAATCTGGGCTCTCGGGTCCGGATCTCTGCATCTTACTGCATCAGGTGCTGTGCGGATGGCGAGCGGCAACGTGGATCTGCCGGATGATCTTTTCATCACAAAGCCGACCGAGGAGGTGTGGGCCGGGAAAGGTGATACCCAAACGCTCCATTTTCTTTTAGGTTTCCCGATTTTTTGTTAGCGGGTTCCGATTTCTTACATCCAGCCGGAAGTGTGCTTTTAGGGTTTTGTTTTTTTTAGTTTAAAAATTTGCGCGTGTTCGAATTTCGTTGTCCTCGCGCGTCGTGGATTTATTGTGTTTTATCGAGTATTCAGGAGCAAAATAAGTGTGATATGTATACAAAAAGAGTTACTTGTTTGAGCGACATTCCTGAGAGTTGCGCATCTGTTTAGACCGGTAAGTTAAATGCTAATAGTTGATGCCTGGATTTTTGAAGTAGATTTGTTGGCTATTTTGTGCCGTTTGTGGATTCTATTAAAAAAAAAGATGGATGTGTTTATTGGATCCATTATTTTGCTCTTGTAGACTCGTATTAGTGGAAATGCTGAGGGAAATAGTCATGGATTTTATCGAATTTTGTGTAACTGCATCTATTATGAGTTTGTTCATAGAAATGTATGCATAGTCTCTATAAACCTTGTGTTGTAAGTATTAATTATTCTTCATATTTAGTTATAGTAATTAATAAGATAGTGGCCATATAGTTTACTTACCCAGAGCAGTTCTCTTCCTTTGGGGAGGGTACTTGGCATCCTAACAGTATTAGATTGTTAAAGACCATCCAACTTGATTGGTTGAAAAGGCCTAATGTAGGTCAAACATTTATGCTCATTGCAGAAAATATGATTAGAAAATTTTAGTTTCTTTATTTATGTTACTTCGTGTCCATAGTGGCAGGCCTTATGATAGTGTTCCTCATAGAAACATCTTCCTTATCATCCTTTTGTTTACAAATTATTGTGCAATGATTTTCATTTTTCTTCCCAAATAGTTTGTATTACATAGGCCTTCATATGCTTTCAAACCAGAAATCCTGTCTCCTGATGATTGGTAGTTTCCTTAGATAAGAACCTTTGGAATTAGAATTCTTCTTCCCTGATGTTTACTATTGTTGTGACTTTCTTCTCCACACTGGAATGTATTCTGGTTTTTGAATTTCATTTTTTGTGACTTATTTTGTAATACTATTACATCAACTGAATGTGTTTGCATGTTGCAGATCAGGTGAATCCAGAAAATAATATTCCTCTGTCTCCTCAGTGGCTATATGCTAAACCTGGTGACAGCAAGGTTAGCTTTGGCAGTATTAACATTCCTTTACATGTTAGTCATTGATTTTTTATTCCTGGAATCATGATTAATTTTATCGTATGCAATGCCAATTCAATCTTTTTTAGATATTTTGTTTCTTGCTAATACTTTTTGGTTCTATGATTCTCTAATCTGATCCCGTGAATCCTTTAGTGGTTGCACAAAGGATCTCAATCTGATCTTGAAAATAGCATTTATCGTACATTCTCACAGGAAGGAGAAAGTAACAAAAATATTATCTAAGGGATAAAAGTTTTGGGGGTAGAGTGCTAAAGGCTGTTGCTTCCTTTGTGTGATCATCATGTGCTTTTTTAATTAGATGAGCAGTTGTATAAGTTACAAGGTAAAATACATTTCATGCAATTTAATCTTGATTGCTAAGAAACAATAAGAAATTTCGATGTTGACATTGAAATTTATGTGCGGTGTAATCAGAAATGATATAAACACAAGCAATATGCACAATTTGGTGCCAACATAAGGCACCACTATTGTGGTGGTAGAGGCATGGGCATTCTGCCTAAGACCCATTCTTGAAACCTAGTTCTGCTGTTACTATTGTAAAATGAGGGAAACTCATCAAGGAAAGGTATAGTGTGTCTAATGGTAGTCCAGTTAAAATTCTGGGTTTATTAGTGCTTCAAGAGCAGTTAAAAGAGTCTTAGAAAGATTTTCATTATAAAAATGTCTAAGCAAATTCTCTTGAATTAATTGGAGATGGAAAAAAAAAACGTTGCCAGAATAAGGCTTGTTTTTTATTATGTGTTACAACAGAGGGCTCCATCATTTATTTAGGTGTTAGTTGGAACACCTTTCTATCAATTCTCTTTTTTGGTAAAGTTTGTTGTTGATTTTGTTTAAGGTCATATATAGTGTTTTACACTCTTGTTTTAGTGTTTCTTTTCTTGAAGTGGAGATAATCATAATTTTGACCCGTCTAAAATTCATTTATGTTTATTATATTGCAGTAGTAAGGATGTTGAATTTTGATCAAGTGTACTGGATGCTTGAAACAATATCAAGAGTCCAAGCTATTGCTTTTTTAGTTTGATTAAAAATTTCAATAACTCTGCTATGTTCTGATTTCTTCTCATCTGTAAAGTGGTCTAGAATGAGCACTCTCTGCTTGATCCCTTTTGCCGTGTTTTTCCACTTTTGATCAAATATATGCTATTCATATTCTCTATCAGATTTAGGGACTTACACGACTCAATGATGGTGATTACCTGTTATATCTTGTTTCCGACAAACTCAAACACATAGCATAGCTTGTCATCGATGATATCTTTTTCTGCGCTTCATTCTAATTCTTTTCATGATAGTGTCAACTAACAAAACATATCTAATGCATATGCCCAGGCCCAAGTATTTCTGGGGTATTTTAAAGATTTAAAGGCCCATGCAGTGCAATTTGTAACATGATCAAGATTGCACTTTTAGACAATTTATCTTTGTAATTATTTACTTTATTCTCATAATAAGGTTATTCACTTGCAAGTCATTCTAAATATGCTCGTATGTTCCTGACACTGATTTATTTGTTGTAGGATACTCGGCCACCAAGTTCACTACCATCTGGAACCTTGCCTGATTCTATTCAGAAAGATATCTGGCGTCTGGATGGATCACAGGACAAGAAAGAATGGAGAAAAAATGTATCTGATATTGATAGTAATCGACGGTGGCGCGAAGAAGAGAGAGAGACTAGCTTGCTTGCTAGGAGAGAACGCAAAAAGGAAGGAGAACGAGAAATTGAGTATCGCAAAGGTGATCGTCGACCTGAGAATGCCCTTGTTAAAGAACCTCTCGAATCTAGGACTCTGTCTTCAATTGAGAGGTTGCATGAAGTTCCTAACCGTGGTATGGGAAATGAAAATCGCCGGGATAGCAAGTGGTCATCAAGATGGGGCCCAGAGGACAAAGACAAGGAGTCACGGATAGAGAAGAAAGTGGAAGTAGAGAAAGAAGATTCTTATACTGAAAAGCAGTCTTTTTCTGCTAGCCTCCGCTCACTCTCGGGAACTGATTCTCGTGATAAATGGAGGCCGCGGCATCGTCAGGATGTTCATTCTGGGGGTTCCTCTGTTCGTGCTGCTCCTGGATTTGGTTTTGAAAGAGATCGCGTGGACAGTTCATCAAATTCTGGTTTTGCTCGTGGTAGGGGAAGATCAAACTCTGTTGCAGTATTGCAGCTGGGAAATTCATTTGCTGGTGCTAGCTTAATTGGTGCAATCCCAGTAACTGAGCCTGAGTTCTGCTATCCTAGAGGGAAGCTTCTTGATATTTACAGGAAGCAGAAGACAGTTTTTGTTGATGCTACCCCTGTGAACTTTGAGGATGCTCCTCCAGTAACGACATCTAGCTTTGTAGCTCCTTTGGCCTTTGACACTCCTGATGCAGAGGAAGAGGTATATCTGAATTTGTATTACAATATCTTCATATTTTCAGGATACAAGTAAATTGAGCCAAGACTATGGAAATTAATGTAGAGTTAGAATGCTGTGAAGAATGTGCAGTGTTATCCATCATCATCATCATGCCATATTTGCCCCGACTTTTTGGGTCGGTATTATGGCATTACTAAAAATATGTAACAAAAATATTACCAACTGAGGGCAATTAGATGTACTCTAATATATGATGATATAAGAGAAAATGAGTTAACAATGAAATAAATATGATCAAAGATGACAAAATATATACGACTAATTGAGTTGATTAGAGTTGAATGAAAAGTGTAAGATAATTTTAGTTGGTGCAATTTCAAATGAATAAGTTTTTGGAACTAATCTAGCCCTGACAGGTTTTTCTTTCTTTTGCATTTCCTGACTCCAAAATCATGTTGATAGTTCTTATATTTTGCTATTTTTTTCTACTATAAAAATGCTTGTCTTCGATAGTGGTACGTAGCCATACAATTTAGAAGCTTGTTTTTTCAACTAGTTTTTTTCTTCTTCTTCTTTTGCATAGTCTGATTAGTAATAAAAAGAATGACTTGTTAAAAACAATGCTACCTACTAAACGCAAACAAGTTCCTACAGTACGAGTATTGATATGACCTGAGAAGTGCAAGATCCTATATGAGATCACTTTCTTGGTTGCATTTCTTACTGGCACAATCATTTCACCAAATTCATAGTTAAAACTATTTATTTTGTTTTCTTAGAGGTTCATAACTGACTAATGTGGCTGACAATTGTTGTCTTTAAAGATTCTTCTGAAAGAAATTTGGAAAGGGAAGGTCAACAGCATTGGAGCAAACTTAAGTCAGGAAAAGATGGCAAAAACTAATGAAGCTGATATAGGTGAGAAACATGCCATCATTTTCCTATTTTGTACTATGATTATTGAAACTAGTATATTTTTCATGCAGGTGATGAGGACAAGAGCATAATCGAAAAGAAACATGATAAAATGGAATTAATGGAAGATTCCAAAGGTAATGAGAATATCAGTTTTCATGTATTTGCTAAAGCTCTGTTTTTTACTTTTCTCATTAACAAACTAAACTTCTTGTTCTTTCATTTCAGAGCTGAATTCTGAACATGGACAACACAAGGACATTACTGTGGATTCTTTGATTAATTTGGTCGGTCCTGATGGTTTGGCCCCAAAGGTTGTGAACCATGATGTTTTTCTAGATAAACCAGATTCACTTGGTACCGATGTTAAGCATTCTGAGACAGATGATGGCATGATGAGAGAGATAAATGTTACTGATCAATCAAGTCATCTAGATATTTTTAAAAATGTCAACTTAGGAGATGATTTCATTATCCCTTTTGATGTTGGTGCTAAGGTATCCGATAAGTCTTGTCCTGTGTTTGACATTCCTCATGTGGAGGTTCTTAACAATAACAGACTTGAAAATAGAAAATTGGAGAACAAATTACCCAGTCCGGAGGAGTTGAGCTTATATTACCGAGACCCACAAGGTGATATACAGGGGCCATTTCTAGGTTTTGATATCATCTCTTGGTTTGAGCAAGGTTTCTTTGGCACAGATTTACCTGTGTGTTTATCTGATGCTCCTGAGGGCACACCTTTTCAGCCACTAGGTGAAGTTATGCCTCATTTGAAGCTTGAGCTCCATCCTAGCATAAATATCTTCCCTGGTGAAAAATCTGAAACTTTGGATGCTACAAGTCATGAATTGGACCCTTCCTTTATTAGTGGTTCTTTTGCCTCAAAGGATCAACAGCAAACCTTGGCATTCGATGCTCTGGGTTCTCATTTAAAACTTGATGCTCTTGAAAATCAAACTATGCTAGATTCAAATAATGCCAGGTTACCCTTTTCCAAGGCAGAAACATCATTACGTATGATAGCTGAAGGTCACAACTTGCCTGATTTTACTGGGCAAGATGCTGAAGGTTTGTATAATAACTTGTCTATCTATGTTTTCTTATTTCTATGCCAAATTTAGTTTCTGATCGAGACTGTCTGCAGTTGTGTTGTACAAAGGTAGGTCCTCAAGCAACATGGAGAAACAGCAACATGGAAAAGTTGATAATCAGAACATTGCTCTATCAATGTCCATGAGCACTCATCATTCTATGCTTGCTGAAACGGCAAATACTAGTTTTGCCCATCATAATCTTCAAAAGGGCAATGACATGAATCCTCTTGGATTGTTTTGGTCTGAACTAAAAGGTAACCAAAACAAGCCCCTTTCATCAACTATTCCAGGTTCCATGGAGAATTTGATTGGAAATTATGATTATGCAAGAACTGCCTCTCCATTTAACCTGAACCAGGAGCAACAGTTCATCTCGGGAAGAGACCTTCCAATCCCCAATGATTCATGGTCTAAAAATTATAGATGGAGCAACAATGCAAGAGTTCCTGACAATCTTGGTGCGAATAACATTTCCAGGTTTGAAGATGGGTCTAACCAACCTAGTTTAGAACAGTCTCTGCTTTTGCAACAATTACAGAAACAACAATTACAGCATCAACTTCATCAGCAAAGCTTACTAGCTCATCAAAATGCTGATTTATCTGGACCATACTTGGAGCAGGTGCATGAACTTATGCACCAGCACCCTGTTAATCAACAGAGTATGGAGGATCTAGAACAGATACTGAAGCTTAGGTTTGAACAACAGGTACATCTAGAACAGTTGCAGCAGCAACAATTGCATCAACAGCAGTTGCAACGACAGCGACAGTTGCACCAGCATTTTCAACATGATGAACCACAATTGGAATCACAACGGCAGATTTATCTCGAAAATTTGCTTCATCAACAATTACTCGAACCTGGTACTGGTTTATCAAATGTTTATCCTCATGACAAAAACATGATGGATCAGATTTTTCTAAGGCAGCAACTTTTGAATGAGTCCCGGAAACATTCTGGCAATCTTTCTCATGAATCAGTGATGGAACAACTCATCCATGCAAATCAGGGGCTGAACTTTCAGCAGCAGAATAAAGATTTATTTAATGTATCTCATTCCATGCTGAGGCAGATGTCTCTGGAGCAACAATATCTTTTAGAACATCAGCTGGAGCAACTTCAGGCTCAGCAGCTCTCCGCTTCGAGGAATTTAACTGGTATCGAGGAAGAGAGGCACACAGGGGGGATCTGGTCGGTTGATGAATCTGGCCAATTCATCAGAACTGCAGCTAGTCAACCTCAGAATTATTCTTCCAGGCTTGGTCAATTAGACTTTTTGCAGAAACCACAAGGACCATCATTGGTAGAGCATCCCAGTCATTCTCAGCGAAACTACTTGTTGCAGGAGAGAATGCAAAGGGGGCTACATCCTCTTGATAGGTCAATGCATATGCCACGTGCAGGTACTTCTCCACCAAACATGGAACTAATTAATGCCATAGCACGTGGTCAAGGATTGGATGCACAAGACCATCTTGACCAACTTCATGCTTCTGGTCAGATGGGACAGTTTCATTCTAATTTTCACTCTCATCAAAGACAGATTTCCAGAGAATTCTCTGGCCCACACATGGATCCAACAGAGAGCCACTGGTCTGAGATGGCTAGACAGCTACCAGCTGACCTAATAGAATCCCAGCTGAAACAGTTGCAAATTAAAGCTGAGAAGCAGAGAGGCGCTAATATGAATATCTCCTTTGAGAACCCAAATGCATGGACACCATATCAAGGAAATAATGAAAGCTCAAAATATGAGTTGAGAGACTTACTTCATCAAGAAATGCTTCACCAATCTCAACAATCACTCAGTTTGGTGGATGGTGCCGCTACATCATCCTATGAGCAAAAGGACCCTTCTTGGCTCTACTCACGACCTGATTCAGAAAATCCATATGATTTGAACAGAGAGAGAGCAGGGTTAGGGGGTGCTTTTTCAGATGCTTCTCTTTTGGAGCAAGTAGGACGGCCTTTGAAAGAACAAATCATGAATACCATTGATAATAAATTTGAGAGCAGCAACAGATTCACTTTAAAGCCTGGTTTCGCAACTTCTTTTGAACAGAAACAATTCCCACCAGATTTAGACTTATTTGAAAGGGGGAGGCTTCCAAATTCTTTAAGTGACACTTCCTTACAATTGATAGATTTCTCTAATCTGAAGGATGGGGAGAGAGGAAAGACGCAGAATATCAGTGGAAGTTCCAGGATCCAATCAATGATGGATGCGCAAGAGAGTAGGGTTATGCAAGCAGAAGGTCATGATGGCAAGTCTTTTAAGCAAGACTTATTTGAGATAACTAGTAATTTAATCTGTATTTTCTGTCCTAAGTTGACAGTTTATTCTCTTTGTCGGTTTATGCAGGTGTACTAATTTGACATTTGCTGCTTGTGCAGGTTTAGGCTTCTTTGACTATGAAGCAGAATTTGTTCATGCTGGCAAGGAAGAGGCGCCTAACAATATGTAAGGATGTTGTGTCTGTTTACATAGTTAATTTCTTGTCGTATTCTTCCAGGCTTCTTTTCACTATCTATTTAGGTAGTTATGCCTATTCTCTTGTTAATTATCTATTCATTGTTGGGGCATTATTTATTTCGATATTGAATGGTTTGTTATTGGCTCTCATTATTCTTGAATTTGCATTAATGATTTAGATTAACAATGGGGCATAACAATCCATACAGTTGCTTGCAAGCGTGCGTGCAGATGCTTATGCTTCCTTGGATAATTCATATTCTAGTCATGATTTGTAACTTTGAGCATTGTAACTTCTTAAGTAGGCGACCAACAATTTGGATTCACTAAGGATAATGGAATGTTCTCCAGTAAAAATTTTCAATCTTTAGTGTATTTTGATTTTGCAATTGGTTACTATTTTTCTATTAACCAGTTATGGAACCATATTTTATGGTCTGATTCCAATCATATTGCGGTTCTTGGTTTTGCTATCTAGGACATATGGTGATCCAAAAGCTGCTGATAGTTTCTTAAAACATGCCTATGATCTCCATGACATGTCATCTGCAAGACCTCTCCATGACATGCCATCTGCAAGACCACCATCCGCCGGCACTCTTCAAATTGCAAAAGGGCATGATTCTGTAACTTATGGATCTTCAGAAGGTATAATCTTCGAATTTTGAGACCTTTTCCTTCACATCATCTTGGAAGATTCTCCATCCTTGCTAAAGAAATATTGATGCCAAATTGGTTAATACTAACAAATATTAGGTACAGAACTACAGCAAGAACATGGAGCTACTCTCTCATCCCAATCCTCAGAGGGGCTAAGATCTAACAAGAAAGACTTCAAATTTCGTCGGACCTCTTCTAGCAATGACACCGATACTATAGAGCCTTCATTCAGTGATATGCTGAAGAGCACCAAAAAATCCATGCCAGAGCATGAGAACATTGAAACAGGTTCAGTCGGAAAGAGTAGCAAAAAGAAAGGAAAGAAAGGGAGACAGATCGACCCGTCTCTTCTCGGCTTCAAAGTTCACAGCAACCGCATCCTGATGGGTGAGATCCAGCGCCCGGATGATTGACTGATTGAGCATCACCTTGTTTCTTTAGTTGTAAAGTTCCTCACAAATCCTTTTTTTCCTCAAAATGATATATGCAATTTCTTCTACATGTCCCTTGAAAATGAGGGTTCATAGTCCATTTTTTGTTCTGTATGTTCCATTGTTCTCATTTTGAACATTTATGTACAGACGAGTAGTTATTTTGTTAATGTTTTTTCGTCTTCCTGAGTCTCTCAACCAACTTCGTTTACTTAAATTTTACTTTGAAGTGAGTAAAAATCAGGAGAAATTGTTTCATTGTGTTCTTGGTTTTTCTTTTTAAAAACTAATGATAGACCATGTATATTAAATTCGTTAATTTAAATAGATTAAATTTGAGTGAGAGAGGTGAAAAAACAGATTTTTCTTGTCACTAACTTTTCTCTCATAAAAAATATTTGTTTTCTTTACCCCTTTCTTTACCTTTAGAAAACATAGTTTTAATGAATAAGTAAAACATAATAAAAAAATACTCATAGAATAATTGTTTCATTATAACAGATTTAATTTTGAAATTTATTTTTTGTACAATTTAATTAATAACTAAAACATAATAAAAAATAATTTCTCTCTAATCTCTAATTTTAAATTTCTACTTCTATTTTTCTGTTGCTCTATTTTTTTTAGATCTCTATTTTTTTGAATTAATTAATTTAAGACTTAAAAATTAATTAAAGTATCAAAATTCCATCATATGACATGAAAACATAATATATTTTGAAAATTCATTTACTTTGTAAATGAGTCTCACATTTACACATTCAAATTGTATCGTATCATTTAAAAAAAAAATTTATCCTTAATAACTAGTTTAAATATATCAAACCATATCATATTATTCGACTTACTATTCTCGATTTTACTCGAGTTTAGCCAAAGATGATATGAGCATAATTTCGCACCCATAATTTTACGGTACACCTCCATGTTCCCAAGATCTCAAATATTCATACTTTTGTTATCGAGATAGTTTTATTTATTTATTTACATATAATATTATATAGAATTAAATATTTTCTTGCAACTCATTCTCGAGCCACCAAGCCACCTACACTAGAAATCCTTGATCCCTATCTAAGTATCTTCATTAGGATCCTAAAGATCCAACCAAATACTAAACTATCTCTAAACACAAAAGATCAAATGTTACATCTGTTAAATCTAAAAGAACTTAATTGTAAACTGACAAAATAAAAATAATAATGTTCAACCGGAAGAACTAGATGCATCGACACATAATGGCAACATTAAATTTCCCAAATTCATATACAACATAGGCATTGCTACCGAAACAAGCCAACTCGATACACCAGTCCATATCGGCATATTAGTACTAGAGCATATAAACATCACGTAATATTCGCACAATTATCGACCAAACTCGCTATAGAAAGAGCTATGTTTTTTCATAACCTGCCAAAGATGCTCACCAGTTTGCTTTTGAACCATTCTCCTCGAGTTCATCTGAACAACCCAAGAGCCAAAGTGAATAAGATAACGAGTAAGTGCGAAGTAAGCCAAATGTGATAAGCAAAGTGGAAACAAATTTCAACAAGAAAGTCACAAGTATTTCAAAGAAACTAGATCTAATAGAAGAGTTCAGCAATTTAAAATGATTGATGTTGACATAAGTGACCGAATATGGGCGTCGCGAGCCAAAAGTAGCAGATAAGAAATATGCAATTTCATAGTGGTTACAAATAACAAGCAGGAGTCATATAGATATTGAGTTAGGAGCATATGAAATATGTAGGAGAAACGAATAATTTTCGTTGGATTTCATATACAAAGTGTTGTAGCATCTAAAAACTTCCAGCTCGATGTCTGTACCAATATCGAAGGAATAAGGCAACAAGCAGTGTTGCAGGTTCTATCCATGTGTAGTTGGATGATGAATTTAAGAGGTGGCATTCGTGCTTTATGTGTAGCATTTCGCTTCACATACCCTTCTCCCAAGAGAGGGGAGTATCACAAACATTCCAATGGTCAAATAAGATCAAAATGTAAGCAAATCATAAGTCAGGAAGATATATCTGGTTAAGTTAGGAATTAAATGGTATTAGTTTCACTGAATTTAGATAATTATGTAGAGAAAATTATATAAGAAAATATAGCTGCTGCATAAAGCAAACCAAAATCTGATAAAGGAATTGGCCTTAACTTATGAATCCATTACAAGTATCAAACAATATGCAATTAAGAAAAATGATAAATTTAATAGAAGATGTTTCAAAAACAACACAAGGGAATTATGTAATCATTCAGCTAAATTGAAGATGATATACAATTCAAAAGAGTTATAAACGATGTCACGAAAGATGAATGAAAGATGATTTGAATCATAGGTGAATCTATTTTGATTGATCACCAAAAACTAATGTGACAATGATCTCGAGTCTAGCTCAACCACTCGAGGTTTTTTCTGTGAGTCTCAATTCATCCTCTCCTTGTTGACATGCAAATAGAAGGATGAAGTGATCTCTTTGTTTCAAAAACACATGCTCGCATACTTTATCAACTCTTTCCAAAACTGTGTTTTGTCTGCATGAGTATGGTTAGTTTTTAACCACTTTGTGTTAGAACCTTTCTAGTTTATCTAGCAAGTTGGATATTGATAGTACACATGCTCAAGCTTGAGGAGGAAGCTTAGAGTTGTGACCCTCAAGTGTTAGCATATTTATCTAGCCCATGAATTTTTTTGCATGTATCTTTTCAAGAGTGCTGGTGTTATACATGAAAGAGCAAGCATGCAAAAGAAAGTGAAGTTTATGCTGCCAATGAAGAAATCGATTACTAGTCTCGAACTTTTGGAGGAGGAAACCATTATCTAGAAACCAAAATCTCACATAGAAGGATTAGATGCAGATGAAGGGAAAATGATCTAGCCATCACTAGTCCTCAAACCCCCAAGGATGACATTATTAAGGAGGGTGGTTCAGAGGATAACAAATCTGACTCAACCCGAAGGATATATGTCCCCGTTCAGAAAGCATATGCAATTTTTTTCTTGTGTTTGACCTCTGATAGCGAAAATTTGTTGGGCAATATGGAGAAAAGTGAAGAAGGTTTCTAAACAGAAGGGACCAACAAAATTGTTGAGCAATAGTAACATCATTGAAGTTGTTATTGTATTGTGTTCCATGCATGTTAGACATCAATAAATGATATGAGTGTCACATCGATCTTCCTATTCTTGAAATAAAGTGGTGGTTGTATCTCCATTGATCAATGGAGAGACTATGACAGGGATACATAGTTTACCTAATTATCACAGCAGATGAATAACATTTTATGATCTCATTTCCAACAAACCTTTCCCACATTTGAAAGGTTTGTTATATTTCGTGAATAGATAATTTAACCAATAAGAGATGTACTAATAAAATTAACATTGTAAAATAGAAATCAAAATCATGGGTAGTGCTGATAGATTTCTATATGTATAAAAAAAGAATACCTATTTTTTTTTAAAAAAAATATCTATCACTATGATTGGAAAAGCTAAAGCAAATTCTAACTAGATGGAAAACAAACAAGCTGTTCATTAGTCTAATATCCAGGTGTTTGAAGGTGCCATTACTTTCAAATTTTTCATGAAGAATTCGTACCTAAATTGGAAGTGTCGATGGCTTCGGATAACAGAAGTTCTACCTGTTATTTTCCTGATGGGAACTTGTCAACTTCCCTCATTTTGAAGAATGTTTGGGAAGAGTAAAACAGTCTCCATATTATTCAGGGCACTATTTCTTACCCCAATGTGGCTGGGAGATTAATTAGTGTTCGTATGGAGCATTTAACATTCCATTGGTTTCTTTATTGCAGTCGAGACTAGGAATGCTATCAGTAGGTGTTGAATGATATTAACTCAACATCTACTGAATGTATTCCAGAAACAGTTTTCCACAGAAAAATCCTTGTTCTTCCAACAGATATGGTGTCCTATTTTCATAATGATAACTAAGAAAAACCAAAAGAGGAAAGTAGAAAATGTTCAAAGATATCCACCCTTTTCTTGATTCAAAAATTATCTAATAAACTCAATCACAATAACAGTCTTAAGGGTACAACCTTACAGAAGTGGTATGCTTTGGTTTCATGAAGAATCAATACCAACAAGAGTTCATACCAAGCGATCCATATTGTGCATTCATATATTTTGGATTGCATTGTAAAAGCCCATGAAGAGACTCAACTCAATCTAAAATGCCAGTGCATTAAGGTGAGGACCTCTTGGTATTTAAGCATGGAGCATGTTTAATAAGATTCGATTAGAAATGTCCTTCTAACATTATCTTTAACATAACCCCTAAAATCCAATGTTGTTGGAGATGAGGGGCCAGTTCTGACACCATGTTTTATTCAAGAAGAGAAAATTGTGAATCACTCGGTATTTAAGCATGTTTCATAAATTTCACGTAGCAATGTGAGACTAAGTCGTAGAGTTCTGTTGTCTCCTGCTCATTTCCTTACTACCCTTAACATGCCTATATTCTATTGGTATCAATCATATAGAACTATGTATAGTACTGTACATGGAAACCTTATGAGATGAAGTTTTCATATCAAATACCTTGGCCATGATTAGATATCAACATCATTCTTGTTATTGGATTTACAAGATGTCGATGAGCAACACAACATGCATATATGTTGCTAAAAATATTGATTTTTTCATGACATAACTATGAACAACTTTGACATGCAGCCATGGCATGGTGCCATGTAGTATGTTTGTGACAGTTTGTAGAAGACATAAATATGAAGTTCTAACAGGAAAAGGCAGATGCTAGATATCAGAACTAACATACGTTGAGTAGACAAACCAATACAAATGAAAATTGGTATTTGAGCAAAATAGAAAATGCTAATTCTTATTAGTACAAACATCCAAGCACAACTACATATGTATGGAACAGAAGCTATTATCTACACACCTCGATAAAAGGACACTCAGCTTCCGGTCGACATATCCAGCTGTGTTATTGCACACCTGTGCGTTCCACACATCACAATAGAGCATTTAAACCCAAGCCTGCCAGTGTAATAAGTAATTCTTGTGAACTAACAATGGAAGAGATACCTGAGCTTGAAAACCAAAAGTGTAGTTTGCAGAGAAAGTATGGGAAGAAAGATGAAGTTCTATTGTCCATCTTTCTTGCCTTTCTAGTTGAATTGAAACAAAGTAGAAAAACAATCAAACAAAACGAAAGCTCAAATTTTGCAGCAGCTTTAGCTCAGCTTGAATGCTCTCCTTCTTAATGTTCTGAACCCTCCTGTGAATCCTCCTCGTCCTCCTCCTGATGAGTCTGCTGCGACGGCGGCAGTCGCGGATGTTGTTGCAACTGCCGACCGCCATCGGCGCCAGCAGCCAACCTCCCGGGCACCATCTGCTGATAGAACTGGTTCATGGCATGCGGATTCAAAACCCCAATTTGGGCATCTTGCGAGAGGCCAAGCTCCAGACCGGGTAACTGTTGTCCATGGCCTCCGAGCATCGATGCGAAACTCATTGCTCCCAAATTGGGGTTGGGCAAGTCGAGTCCGTGCGGCCCCATCCTTTGCACAAAGTTGCCGACGGAGCCATCTCCACCGCCCGCAGCTGTAAGGTTCGAGCTTGATGGGGAGGCGGCCGCCATCGAATGCAAGAATCCGTAATTGAATCCGCCCCCTAGCCCTGGCGCCGGCCACAAGCCAGTGTAAGACCTAGAGAGGCCTGCAGGCCCAACCAAGGCCCAGTTAGCCCGCGCTGCGGAGGCGCTTCCGTGCCCTACCTCGTCCAGCTTTGGTTGGAGCCCGGCAAGGCCAGTGGAGCCATAACGGGACACAGAACCGGCAGCGGCGGCCGTCGCGAGAGCCGACGCCGGGATGGTTCCGGAGCCGGTGGCGGCGATGATGGAGGGCTCTGCTTGCTGCAGGAGCCACTGGATGGTCTCCCCGTCAGACTTGTGCCCCAATTCCCGCGTAAGCTGGAACACCCTGGCGGCGCACAGGGCGGGCATCCTGATCCTCCTCCCCCGACCGTCAACTTTGGTGTGCCGGTCCTTGTTGGAGCTCCTCTTGGGCGCAAGCTGCCTCCTTTGCTCCGCTGCCGCCCCCGATCCCGTGGAAGGCAAAAGGTCGCTGCTTTGTGATCCGGATGAGACCGCGGCGGCATCCCCCTTCTTCTGCTGAAACTTGGGGACCTCCTGTGGCACCTTGGAATCCATCAAAGTGCGAGATGGTGACCTTGATAGAGGAGGGGAAAAAGGCAGGATTTTGGGGCCTGTGGCAGAGAGATGGAACCGAAGAGGGAGAAGAAGTGGCCTTCCCCGCCTCTCCTCCAATGATTAGCCTTGCAAATTTACCATCGCTTTTACTCTTTCTCTCGCTGTTAACGATCAATTTCCAGCGAAGTGGACAACTTGTTGGAGTGTCCCAATCCAGTGAGACTGTCTACTCTACGCGATTCATGTCCTCGACTTTAGATTTCTTTCTGCCTTTTGACTTCTTGTCCTCAATCAGCGACTGATGACGCTTAAATATTCCTTCCTCCAATTCAACTGATTGGATTCCCTGTCTCATGATTACTTCTACTGCCCTGTTTCCCTCTTTCCACCCTGTCTGTGACATGATTGCTCAGGACAGTGAAGCTGCACCACTTGGCAGGGATGAACGATTGGCCCTTGGTGTGGACGATCTTTGCTGATTTTTCTTGTCCTTTCTTTGTAGATTTTCTCCGCCCTTTCTTCCACGGAGCAGACAGTTTCACAGGCGATACAGAAACAGGATAATAGGTAGAAGAAAATGACAGCAGCTTCTTGGTCATCCTTTCTGTGTTTGTATGCCAAGCTTGAAGAAGCTCTCGATCCATGTCCAGTCATCACAGTGACAATCTTAGCTTCATCTTGTTAAAAGTCCACACACATCTTGATAAGATTTCACAAGAAAGATCGTTGATAGAGACATTTTGTAGAGGCAAGGCAGTAGTAGGGTGGCATTAAAATAAGCCAAGCTTATCCACCAACTACATCATTGCCACACAATTTGTTTGACTATCATCTTGAAGATGAAGATGACATCTGAGACATGGGGAACAAACAATTTTAACTGAAAGAAGGATTTTTTTTATTATGGTGAAGCAAGAATAATCTCTTTATAATACATGGATAAGTATAATAGATTCAATATGATCCCATGTTAACATAGATTGTTTTATTTTTAAAGGAGAGAAGGATTTAATTTTGAGAGTAGATTGTTGTATTTTATTTCTTCTTTTATATCTTAATAAAAAAAATTAAAAATAAAAGGATTTAAAATTGCATAAATTTATTTAGGGGTTGATAAATCTAAATCTTCTATAATTTAAAATATTTTATTAAATTTCAATGAGTATATTTTTAAAAACTTAAAATATTTGCTTTATTAAATATTTTAAAGTTATTGTGGATAGAAAGTGTTAACAATTATAAATTATAAATCAATCTCTTTTCTAACTGTTAGAGTTTTTACTTTAATAATTATAATAATTGATGATCAAAGTGGTTAATAAAAATGATATCTCATAGGGTCATAGATTCTTTTCTCTAATACTTGTTTCACTTGATGTCTCATTTTATTATAGCTAGAAAAGTATTTGAGTAGGATCATTTAATTTAGGGATAAACATTTTATAA
>JBBMKF010220818.1:0-17200 GCA_037834155.1 Curcuma caesia
GTGGTATTAATATGGATGAAAAGTTGTATTATCAATCAATTATAGCGATGTAAGTTTGTTTCCATATAGATAAATATGTCTATTTATTAAAATGATGTTTAGGCGGGAAATTTTTAGACAGACAACTCTGTTTTTATATATATATAGATTTGTAATGGTTAGTTTGTAACGGCTAGTTCGCAATGGCTAATTTGTAACGGCTAGTTTGTAACGGCTAATTTGTAACGGCTAATTTATAACGACTAGTTTGCAATGACCAATTTGTAACGGTTAATTTGTAACGATTAGTTTACAACAGCTAATTTTTAACGACTAGTTAATAACAACTAATTTATATATAATATTAATAATTGAAAAGTGGATTACATAAATACACACATGACATGCAAATATTAACTACAAATCACATTAACTTAATAAAAACATAGATATGACAAACCACATTAAGTTACTAAAACAAATAAAACTACTACATATTCAATCTTTTCTTCAACTGCTCACATATTGCTAGATGGTTCTGAAATTGTTCATCTGTCATACCTCGTGTGTCCATTACGAAGAATTGATGTGCTTGGATGAGTTAGTACACTTTCTTACTGTTATTATACTCTTCCAAATATGCTATTGATTGTTGCACAATCTAATTCAATTCATCAATAAGACTCATTCTTTCTTTGTCTTTCCTCTTTGCTGCCTTCTGTCCCATCGGATGAAATCGAACTTCTCTATCATCTGCATCAATAGTTGTATTAGGATTAGAAGAGTCAGTATGTGCACCTGATGATTCTAATGTCCTTGCTTTCTTTGTAGCTCGTTGCCCTGAAGATTGAGGAGTGTACATTGGACTATCTTTCACAATCCTCCACACATGTTCATATTGGAAAGTAGATTTAAAAGTATTCTTGTATTCTTCATGAGCTCGCACCATCAAATCTTCGTCACTCCATCCGCTTGGTCGATCATTGTACCATTTATTGTAGATTTCACTATATTTATTCACGATCTTTTTCACTGCAGCCCAATGTGATTTTGCTTTATCCGCAGTTCTCTTTTTAGCTCCCTTCTCTTGATTGGTATTGTAGTATGTCCACCACCCGTTTTCAAAAAGACTCATTCTTCTAGCCATTACCAACTACTGGATCTTCGCTCATAATTGTGTAGGCTACTGCAAGGAGTTTATCATTTGCTATTGTCCACATTGTTCGCTTGCTATGGTCTCCATCTGATTCGTTGCCCGTCCCAGTTGCTTGATCGAGAATAATATTATCAAGCCCTATTTCTGTTGAGAATGAAGGAAATTATGAATGAGAGACTGCATGAGACGTTTCTATCCCTTTATCACTGTCACTTGCATCAACACTAGCCTTTCTTGATTCATTTGATTGAATCCTCGGTGATTGAAGCAGATTAATTCCATGAGATGGAGCTTGCATATAATATTGGCTACTGTGCCAATATCCCGGGGGATATGTATAAAATGGAGCTCGATGGTCGCTATTTGAAAAATTTGGATAGCTTTGAAAATTTTGATAATATGGTGGTGTATATAGAAAAGGTTGGAAATTATATGGGTGTTGTGGGGGAAATGGAAATTGAGGATTAAGGAGATTAAGACAAACTCGAGAATTTTCGTTGACATTTGGAGAATCCAACAAATCCCTAAAATAATAACTAGAATTTTTATCCATCGCTCTCTAAATTTTTAGTATGCAATGAATTTTTTGTGATGAAAGATGGATGAAAAATATGATGTATATATAGTAAAAAAATAAACGTTGCCTAACGTTTCAAAAATTGAACGTTAGCAACGTTCTCAAGAAAATAATTAAACTTTTACATTCAATTAAATCGTTGATTGATTAATTCTTTTAAAAAATAAAGAATACAAACGAATGCTACCATAATCTACAATGGATCATAGCCTATTATCTTATTTTTTTAATTCTAATTATTATATTAATTTTTATAATAAAATAATTAGAAATCATCCGGCAAAATATTTTACCTAATGATTTCTAATCCCTTCACAACGGGAGATATTTGACATGTGAAGATATTTTTTCAAATATATCTATGTTTTTATAGATGATTATGAAATTAATCATGTGTGATCGTTGGAGAAATAAATTATTAAAATAATATCAATTTGATAAATGATGACCGCCGGTTGGGAAATTCCGGTCGAACCACTTAAGCCGACCAGCCGACCGGGTCCTGAAGAATAAAAGGAATGAGACGGGTGGAGACCGGAGAAGAGAATATGGCGAAGTGGGAGACGTCCGGATTTTCCGGCGCGCATGTCGCCCCATCCCTCCGCTCTTCTCCTTTGACCCTATCCACCATCATCGTTATGCTCACATTATTCCATCCCGTCAATCTCCATCCCTCGTGCTGCCACTCCACTCGTCGATCCGCTTCCGCCCATGGAGGAGAGGAAGGAGGACGACGACTCCGTCGGCGAGCCCGTCGCTAGGAAGCCCTCCCGAAAAGGCATCTCCTACAGCCAGCCCCTTAGCCGAGATGCCGTCCTCGCCTGCGCCTCCCGCCGACAATCCATCCGCAAGCAGAGCCTCGACGAGGACGACAGCACCACCCGGCCCTCCTCAATCCCCGAAGATGACCCCCTTCCTTCATCCTCCTCCATCGCCTCCTCCCGCCGTACCTTCCGCCACCAGCATTCCTCCTCTCTCGAGGAGTTCTTCTGCCCCCCTCGTCCCTCCCCCATCGACTCCGTATCCGATATCATCGGGGGATCCTTCTGTAACCACTTCTCCCTCGACCACCACCGCTTCGGCTCCTCCTTCGACGCCGATTGTGGCCTCACCCTAGAGCGCGCCATGTCCGAGTTCGGCGGCGCCCCCAATACGGTTCCCGAGTTCATGGGCAGCGGTGGCGGGGTCGGCATCTTCCGCGTGCCGGGCCGCGCAGCCATGCACCCCGGCCGCCCTCCCCCACTTGAGGTCCGCCCTCACGCGTTGCGTGAGACCCAGGCCGGCTCCTTCCTTCGCACCATCGCCTGCTCCGGCTCGCTGCTCTGGGCTGGCCAGGAGTCAGGCCTCCGGGTGTGGAATCTCGACGCAGTATTCGAGGACTGGGAGCCCGGCGTGATGGTGAGGCGGGGCGATGAGAAGAGCGCGCCATTTAACGAGTCGTGCCGCGCGTCGCCGACGCTGTGCTTGGAGGTTGACGCCGGCAATGGCTTGATTTGGAGCGGGCACAAGGATGGAAAGATTAGGTCTTGGAAGATGGAACTACCCGTCAATGTGGGTTCTGCCTCGGATGACTCTGGCTCTGCTTCGGTTGCTGCGGCCAGTGGTCGCTGCGGTGGTGCTCCTCCATTTAGAGAAGGCCTTGCGTGGCAGGCTCACTACCGGTCTCCTGTGTTATCCATGGTTATCACATCTTATGGTACTTCCTATCCAAACCATGTTTCCCTTTGCAATTTGTACTGCTTTCATTCTATGTTCATGTGGACCAAAATAACAGCTAATAAAAAGTGAAATAAAATGATCATTTCTTCTTCTTTACTTAAAAATAAATAGAGGAAGAAATTTTAGTCATCCATCCATTTCTTCTCTGGTATTTCATTCCAAAATGGCTGAAAAATGGATGTAAATGAGTGAGAGTATTTCCCTCTCTTTAGTTCTAAATAAGACCAACGAATAGAGTGAGGAAAAGATAATATAATTCATTTCCTTTCTTTTCTCTTCACTTGAAGTTGCGCTTGGTTAGCAGGAATAGCTATTTTATATTTTATGATTTCACATAGAATAACAAATCCTATGTTTGGTAATGAAAATAAACTTGAAATGTCGGTTCTCCTCAAATTGCTATTCACTCACTATCTTTCATAGGTATTCCTTGCATCATTCCATGGAATATGTATATTTTATTCTATTTCATTCTCCATGGAATGCATATTCCTGATGAGCTAGGTTGGTCAAGGGCAAGATGGATTGAACAAAGGGGCCAGGCCATTCAGTCAGTCTAGCTTGTCTGGACTAGGCATGCTA
Source organism: Curcuma caesia (assembly GCA_037834155.1). Taxonomy (NCBI): domain Eukaryota; kingdom Viridiplantae; phylum Streptophyta; class Magnoliopsida; order Zingiberales; family Zingiberaceae; genus Curcuma; species Curcuma caesia. The sequence goes on from JBBMKF010220818.1 coordinate 4,014, forward strand.
GATCCAGATGAGTTAAGTGAGTGGGACCACCAATCGAACCAAAGGGGTTGAGTAGGCTACACAGATTAAGTGGATCAAGCTGATCAAATAACTCAAGTTGGTTGAATGGACCAAATAAAATGTCTCTTTTTGAGCTAGTTTAGTATAGTAGAACTATTTCTTATCTATTACCTAAAGAATACATAAAATCTATCACTTGAAACATTCATATAATGGAAACATAGGACTGAGAATGAAACATGGATTTCAACAAACCAAATTAAGGAATTCATTTTTATTGTATTCGTTGTCTACTCCATTCCTTAGGTGCGATTTCCTCTCAAGTAAACACAGGTGAAAAGATGAAAAAGATTACTTAGATTTCTTCTAACTACCTTGAAGAAATTCTTTACATAATAACTAGTAGTTTCATCTCAATCGTTTCTTCAAAGGTATTATTTTCTAGGATATGATACAAATTTAGGAGGCTTTTCCTCACACATAGGAAAAGGAAGAATCTGTCTATGAGATAAGTTTGAAATGTAAGTACCATTCGCCATTGATAGAAGAACAAAGAAAGTATATATTTGTTTTGCAGATTTCAGGTGGAGTTCTGTCCCCCAATTTTGCTAAATAAAAAGAAAATGAAAAGATAATTATTTTATCTTGTTGTGTTTAAATACCACAACTTGCTACATAACATTCATAAGATTTCACCCTATTTGAATGATTTGTCCTCCAAAACTTGTAAGAGTGAAAATTATCTCACTGTACTCCTTTTCATAGATTTTGGTGATATTACACTTTCTCGCATATAAAGATGCAACTTTCAACTACAGGTGAAATATGGTCAGGTTCCGAGGGTGGTGTTATTAAGGTCTGGCCGTGGGATGCCATCAAAAAGGCCCTTTCTCTGACTGCAGAAGAGCGACATGTGGCTGCTTTACTAATTGAGAAGTCTTATATTGACCTACGGAGCAAATTTACTGTTAATGGTGTTTGTACATTACCCAATGTAGACATAAAATATATGGCATCAGACAATTGTAGGTCTAGAGTGTGGACCGCCGGTACTTTTATATTTTCTTTATGGTATGCTGACATATTTTTATCAAGTGTTTCCGTTGCTCATTAAATTTTCAGCTTGGCCTTATTATTTCAGATGGACAATTGTTTCTTGCAGGGACTCCCGTACAAGGGATCTACTGAAAGTGTATGGTACTGATGGACAGGTAGAGACTAGGTTTGATCTACCATCTACACAAGATCCATATGTTGAAGATGACACAAAGGCGAAATCTGTTTCGTCATCAAAGAAGGAAAAATCACAAGGGTCGGTTAGCTTCTTCCAACGTTCTCGTAATGCTCTGATGGGAGCAGCTGATGCTGTTCGCAGAGTTGCAGTTAAGGGAACATTTGGGGAAGATCATCGAAGAACAGAAGCTTTAGCTGTATCAATGGATGGAATGGTATGGGTTGGATGCACAAATGGCTCAGTAGTCCAGTGGGATGGAAGTGGCAATCGCTTACAAGAATTTCAACACCATTCTTCTTCTGTTCAATCGATTTGTACATATGGGCCAAGGGTGTGGGTAGGTTATGTCAGTGGCAAAGTTCAGGTTATGGATCTTGATGGAAATCTTCTTGGAGAATGGATTGCGCATAGCAGTGCAGTCATAAAAATGGCTGTTGGTGGCTCTTATATGTATACATTGGCACATCATGGTGGCATCCGTGGGTGGAATATTAGATCTCCTGGACCTCTTGATGATTTATTGCGGACAGAGTTGGCGAAGAGGAAGCTATCTTACACAAAAATGGAGAATATTAAGATTTTGGTTGGGACTTGGAATGTGGGACAAGGAAAAGCATCTCATGATTCACTCATTTCCTGGTTGGGTAATTCTGTATCAGACGTTGGATTGGTTGTTGTTGGACTGCAAGAGGTGGAAATGGGCGCTGGATTCCTTGCAATGGCTGCTGCTAAAGAAACTGTATTTTTTTTATCCCTATATTATTTTTTAACACAATTCTTTTTCTAACATAAACTTTTGAGACAGGTCGCAAGCAAATCTAAGCTAACAAGTCCAACCCTAGAATAACTTAAGAGCATAATTCTAATCAGTAGAGATGATTTCTTTGGTAAACAACAAATTAATAATCACCATGTCCAATCTGTCATTGGTTTGTCCATTTAGTTGTATTGTTCGTTTAAATACAATAGGTAGGATGGAGCTTATATTTACTGAAATGTCATTGATAAATTGAATGCCATGCCTCAGTTTGTTGCACTGAGATTTTAAGTAATAGGATAATAATTTTGTACATACATTTGTCTCTTTCCTAATAGCTTGAGTATTTAGGATAATTACGTAGAAGGTCATGTGCTTCTAAATGTTGCTGATGTCAATGTTTAATTAACATGCTTTTATAGTTAAATTAAGTCATTCCATGTGTTGGTTCGAGCCAGTTTAGTACAAAGCCAGCCCAAACAGCCCAACATGTGAATAATACTAATGCTTCTGACTTTAAATTTTAGCCAACCGGGAATGTAAATAGGTAGTATGGTCCATTTCCTAACCACTTGAGCCTTTGAGGTAACTGGTTGGACAGTCAAAAATAACCATAGATGTATAAATTTGCACAGTAGTCACAAATATGGATTTAAACAGAATAGACTGATAAAGGAGTGCCTCAACCTTGTGGTAGTGGTATGGCCATGTTGGCCAGAAGGAGTTGAGCTTGTGCTGTAAACCACCTAACTGTATTATCTTTCTAAGAAATACAGTCCTCTACTAATTAATTAGTCTAATATACAAAAAATTTAATCTTATGTGAATTATGTCTCAGAAATGAACAAATAATTATGGTCTATTTTAACAATGGCTAGTTGAGATATGTGCTTAGTCCTTTATGCTTTAGTGCTGCTTGCTTGCTTCACTTGGTAATGCTTGGTAGTTATTGTAACTCACATTGATTCATTATGATTTTTGGAAATATAAGGTGAGCTCTACTGTAAAATTATAGTTTTGATCTTTGAAGGGCATTCAGTTATATTTATAAATCTCTTTCTTCAGTCTGCTAAGTTTCTTTCCATTGACATTTTCAACCTTGTTAAGTCAAACTTCTAATTTTAATGATAGAGTTTCATTTGTGATGCAGTTTTCAGTCATGCTTGTTATTGGTGTTTTTCTGCATTATAATTGCTCTAATGATCTTAGGTAGGACTTGAAGGGAGTGCTAATGGTCAATGGTGGTTGAATGCAATTGGCAAGACCTTAGATGAAGGATCATCTTTTCAACGGGTTGGTTCTAGGCAGTTGGCAGGGTTACTGATTGCTGCGTGGTAAGTACTCAATAAATTTTCATACACCATATAAAAAAAATCCTATTTTTGACTCTTCATATGTTGAAATGAAATTTGGAAAATGTGATATCTTGTCTATCCTAGTTAATCAAGTGTGCTTATTCTATCTTCTTTAACATTTTAGGGCAAGGAAGAACCTTAGGCCATATATTGGTGATGTTGATGCTGCAGCAGTACCATGTGGATTTGGGCGTGCTATTGGTAACAAGGTATACACTAAACACTCCTTTCTGTTCATGTTGTCATCTCTATTCTAGTAAAGCTTGAAGTAGATAAATGTGTTATATGCAGGTATGGTTGTGCTGTTGGGGGATGAATTTATTGGAACACCTAATGTTGTAATTGGTCCTTGTTATTGAATCACTGCATATTTAGATGGTTGTGATAGACTGACAATGATAAAGCATACAATGAGGACATGTGATGAGCGAAGTAGACCTTTTTTAGCATATTACCTACTATAATTATGTAACGGCTTAAGTCTGTAGAAAAAAACTATCCGAGAAAAGGAGCCAGTGTGCTGGTCAGTTGTCTTGTGAGATAATGTGAAACTTGTAAAAATCAATCATTTTCTCTTCAACTAGACAAATAGCCAGTGAGGCATCGCAGTCACCAACTCCTTTCAGCAGCTTCTCAACCATAGCTCTCACATTAGGAAATCCTCTACGTTGCTGAAGTCCTCTAGTTAGTGCAACAAGAAGTGGTGAAACCTGTATCTTCTTCCCCTCTGCTTCTTCTTTTTCAATAGACCATGACATTAACCTCTACTACATACCACTCGGTAGCATATGGATTGCATTGGACATTGCTCCCTTGGCATCTGATCGTCCAATTTGTGTCTGATAAATTTTGAAATCTTTCTTGCCAGTACATATTTTCTGTATATATCTATTCCCATCGTCACAAGATCCTGCTTTCATCCCCTTTTTTCTCACTAGATGTACTTGAGCCTATGAAGATTCGAAAAATCCTTAGTTCTTTTGAAGAAAGTGAGAGAAAGGGACATACCCTCGGTATACTACTTCAAATAGAGGATTAAATAGTGTTGTGCATCATCCTTCCAAATTTGCTCATCTTCTCCTTCCTGCACTCATTTGTGTCCTGCACGATGCTATCCTCTCAGTCAAACCCAGGACTGTAATTGAATGCTTTTCTTCTCCCATTGCATCTATCTGCCATATGTTGTCCATGTTTTAGCAAGGAGAAGGTCACTTGAGAGATATCCTCCAAGGGTCTTGTCTCATCTTCTATCATGGACACAAGATGCTTACTTCCTCATGCTTATGTTTAGGTTTTCCTTTTTGTGAAATCCTTTTCTAGTTTATATAACAAGCTAGATATACCTAGTATCAATATGAGTCATTGGTTGTGTTATGAGTTTAGTCTCACATTGGAGGTTGAATCCTATATACACATCATGCAATAGTCCTCTTGCAATAGTGATTGTTAAATCAATAGGTGAGGCTAGAGGGGGTGAATAGCCTATTGCGCTTTTACTTTACTTGTTTGCGTCTACAATCAATGTAGTACGTAACAGAAAATAAAATGCATAGGAAAGACAGATAAAAGTACAAATGCTCTTGGTTCTTACTCCAAGGCCTAGGACACATGGTATGTTTGTTCTCAAAATTCACTATTTTTTCTCCTTCTCGTACACCTTCTAGAAGTGGGGAAACCTCTTAGAATCTTCTCATATGACATGAAAGTTAAGCACAAAGAGAATTACAAGGTAAAACAAAGCAAAACAATATTAGTGAGATAGGAGAACATGAGCTCTCTCAATTGTCTTCTCGTTGCTCCTTTATCTTGTATTTATAGGCCACTAAAATAGTCTTGCATTCTGATTCCCAGGGTGAATTTAGTTGACTAATTGCTACTTTTATTGAAGGTTGCTTTGCTCTTTGCTGCATCCGTAACTTTAGTTGATTGAATTTTCTTGGTTAATCTTGTAGATTCCTTTTAGACCTGAAATTGTTTTAATGAAACATCTGTCATAATAGTTTCCATTAACTCATCAATCGGCGGACTCAATCTTCTATTAGTTGACTATACTTGTGGAAAACTTCTATATCATTAACTTTTGCAACAAAATAATATAAGTTATAACCATTTCCATTGGCTCATTAGTTGATCCAACTTGATCATTAGTTAGATTGGTTGTACAAGTTGATTGGTTGGCCTTGCATTAATTGATTGGTTGATCAATTGTCCTCCAAACAAAGAGGCACAGGAATATCCTATGCTTTTCTTAATTAACTTGAGTCTTGACTCAAGTCCTATTTAACTGAAAAACACAGCCAACTAACTATATTCAGTTGACTGTAACATTGACTCTGCCAACTTTTAAGGTTAAGTCTATGCCTAGTCTAGTCCCATCAATAACCCTTTATACACAGTCGTACTCGACTCTCAACTTCACCCAAGGTTACATGTCAAGAAGTCTTACTTCTAGGTCTTTTGTGTTAAGGGACTTGTCTCTGAGATTTCCTCATTTGATAAACATCACCCTTGACCTATTAGGATTTCAATTGTCATATTTGATCCTTGGCTTACTTGAACTTTCTCCATCTACAACATCTATGTTAACTTGACACATCATATCAATAATCACAATATATCCTAACTAAAACTTTTGCTCAAACCAAAGTTCAAAATTTTAAGTTGTGTGAGTTTTGGATTTTAACTGGAATGATACTCTTTGGTACCACATCGACATTTCGACATATGGTGCTGGAGGAGAATTGCAAGGAGGAGAAAGGGAATGAAAAAATAGTAAAAGCTAAAAAAAAGCATGTCAACGGCATATAATGTTAGTATAACACAATACTGATTGACACAACACAATAAATTACTCGTGCCGAGTAGTTTCAAGTGGTTTCGAGTTTTTATTAGAATGATGCATTTCAATCAAGCCGTCTAACATGTACAAGATTTCAAACCATGGTTAAAACATCAAAACTACATACTTAAGAGTATGATTTCACCAACAACAATCAATATAACTTTCTTTTCTATAAGATTTGGGATCTCATTTTGAGCTATGGTTTTAGTCCTCAATGGGAACGAGACATGCCAATAGCATCAAGTGCCAAATGCTAGGGGATGTGTTAAGGACCAACCATAGGTGAAGAGAACTAATAAGCGAAGGAGTTGTGTACCTCGTGGAAGCCTCATCGAAGCCTCACCAATCTCACAGAGGCCTTGCTAAGCCTCGCCAAAGCTTTGCCGCATTTAGACCGTCTCAAGAAGCCTATCCTAGGAAGCCTTAGGATGCTTCGTCATCATTGGTACTGTCTCATAAAACCTCTCCTTCGTCTCAAAGCCTGTAAAACCATTGCCTTCATTGATGGGTGGCGTTGTTGTGGTGCCACTATCTTGTGGTTGTTTTGACTTCCTCATGCCGGTCTTCAAGCAGAACAAAATGTTGTGCCCGTGTTGACCGACATGGATAATTCTATAAACCATGCTTTCCCCCTAACTAGCAAGGTCTATGACTTCTGGAAAGTAACCATCGTTTAGTTTTAGTTAAATTATTTCAGGTTTTCATGACTTTGAAAAAGTAAAACAGTTGATCATAATGTTCTTATAGATTTGCAATTCTCCTTTTTCTGGATTGTTTATCTTTAAATTTAAAATAACTATTTTGTCAAATCAACTTTTTATGAATGCATTGCTTGTAAATAATCTCTCAATCAGTACTGGATACACACCCATATAACTATTCTTCTTGGTTTATATGCGTCCAAAACACTTCATTTGTGGTCCGTGTTGCCTAAACAGCATGTCGCCTGTGTGATCCTCTTAAAACCTTGAAGATTTATCTATAAGTTTAGATGCTAGAGATAAATCCGTTGCTTACTCATAAATTTAGTAATAATTACAGAAAAAAGTTCAAGTGTAGCGATATTTTCATTTTTGCAATCGAAAGTTTCCAGTAATCCATTTCCTTTGTATTGACTAATTTTCTGCTATTAAAGTTCACCTAGATGTACTCCTAGGCATTCATATTAGATATTTCATTTCTTTACTTAAAAAATAATTGTGTAATGTAGGTTCTCTGTTTGGACTTTTTTTCTCATGAAATTTCAATGATTCAAATCAAAACCTAAACTTTGAGATACAGTATATTTACATAATGATTCAGGTTGTACATATTAAATTACCTTTATGCATTTTAAACTAATTGAATAAAAAATGACAATAAAAAATTATTTCATTGGCTATACTCTATGACTTTTATGTTGGCATATTTAGTATATACTTAATGATTCAGGTTGTACATATTAAATCAATTTCATGCATTTTAAAATAATTGAATAAAAAAATGACAAAAAAGAATAATTTCATCCACAATGCTCTATGACTTTTATATTGGCACATATACATGTTACTATATATCAAATTTTGTGAATTATTTATGTATCATGATGTCATAACTTAATATTTTAATAAGCTCATTTTCAAGCTTTTGCTTCACTAGTAGAGTTGTCTGGTCTCAGATTACTCATGTATCCTTAAGCTGAAATCATGACAGAAATGTTTCAAGATTTTAAACTGTTTCACAGGGTGCTGTAGGTTTGAGGATGAGGGTCTATGATCGGACCATATGTTTTGCAAGTTGTCATTTTGCTGCGCATCTGGAAGCTGTTAGCAGGCGTAATGCTGACTTTGGTCATGTTTATCGAAATTTGTCTTTTAGTAGGCCAACTACAGGAGTTCAAGGAGCTTCAGGTTTTGCAATTCTCATCTTGAAGGACATATTTGAAGATAGGATTACTGTATTGATTTCACTTTCAACTGCAACCATGTATGATCCTCTTAGCATCTATATAATCTTTCTCCTTTATCTCGTTTTGCAGCTGGTGCCACATCTGTCCAACTGCATCGTGGAGTGAATGTATGCAGTGGAATTAATTATTTCAAAACCAGTTATCTTGATTTACTTTTTCCCTTTTCAGTATCATAATCTATTTTAATAGAATTACTTGTTATGGCATTTGTAGGCCATGGGATCTCAAACTGATGATGGCAAACCCGAATTGTCTGAAGCTGATATGGTGGTTTTTCTTGGTGACTTTAATTATCGACTTCATAGCATCACTTATGACGAGGCTAGAGACATGGTTTCTCAAAGATGCTTTGATTGGCTTAGAGACAAGGATCAGCTCCGGGCAGAAATGAAAGCAGGCAAAGTCTTCCAAGGAATGCGTGAAGGGCAAATTAAGTTTCCTCCAACATACAAGTTTGAGAAGCACCTTCCAGGTTTAGCAGGTATGTATTTGTCATCGCTAATTCTGCAAACTTCTGGTCAAGGTCGTACAAGGTTATGCTAACTTCAGAAACTCTGATATATCATTGTTAGTTAAGAAGATATTACTGAGTTGCTGTATACTCTTTAACTAGAAAGAAACTGTGGTTCAAATGTTTCCATTTTTTTTAAAGCTAATTTGCCATCATCTTTTTTAGGATATGATTCAAGCGAGAAGAAGCGTATTCCTGCTTGGTGTGACAGGATACTGTATCGGGATAGCCGTTCAATTTCAGTAGCTGAATGCTCATCAGAGTGTCCTGTAGTCGCATCAATATCTTTGTAGGATTAGTCTTGATTCATTATTTTCCACAATGAAAGAAATATGGTTTTAACTGGACTCGTATGTTTACTTGCTAGGTATGAAGCGTGTATGGATGTCACTGACAGTGATCACAAACCTGTGAGGTGTAAATTCTGTGTTGAAATTTCACATCCTGATGAGTTGATAAGAAGACAAGAGTATGGTCAGATAATTGCAACAAATGACAAAATAAAATCTTTTCTTGAAGAATCTCTTGCTGTTCCAGAAACTATTGTTAGCACAAATGACATCATCCTACAAAACCAAGACAATTTCATTCTTAGGATCGCAAACAAGTGCGACAAATACAAAGCTGTTTTCAGAATCATATGTGAAGGGCAATCAAGCACTGTGGATGAAAATTCATCAGAATTCTCTGCAAGATGTTCCTTCAGCTTTCCTATGTGGCTCGAGGTAAATTTTATCTTGGTTTTAGGTTTCACCACAGATATCTTCACTTGGTAACTAACTTTTCATTAGACATTAAATTGATTTTATGCTGTCAAGTTATTGAATTATGCATTTCTTTCTGATGTCATTACTTGGATGGAAGCAAGAGGGGAAAGAGAAAAAAAAAACTCAAGGTTTCTTGTTTACTTGGAAGGATGTGGAGAGTAGGAAGGAATTTAATTGCATTCAGTGTTTCAATTTTATTTTTTCCACAATCAGGTGGAAATGGAGCGAATTAAGTTTAAGCATCGAGTCAACACAAAATAAGTGATATTATTTTTTTTCATTTTTTAAATAAACAAGAAACCCGCCAAAATTAGTTCCAAGTCCAATTGAAAAAGGACTAGGGTTGCGCATTAGGTTGCTAGCCAATGTGGATTTTCAGGCAAATGCTTAATGAATGAATCCATCAAACTATTGTGTTAATGCTAGGATGCTATCCGGAAGGAACGCGTTGAAATGCTCAACTATAATCTCTTGGCAAGGATCGTTGTCTTTATGAGAACTTGGGTATAGTGTTAAATATACAAGAGTTCTTACACCATAGGTTGAATAAGAATAAATATTAAAAAAAATTAATTGTCTAAGATTTAGAACATGAATATTAGGGACGTTCACTGGTAAAATAATGGAGATAATAGATACGATGATTAGGAGAAGAATTAATATTTTATATGTACAAGATACAAAATGGGTAGGAGAGAAGGCAAAGATGATAGAAAATTCGGATTTTAAGTTATGATATATAGGAATGAGTAAAATAAGAAATGGAGTATATATTGTTGTTGATAGTTCATTAAAGTATGAAGTAGTATGAGTAGCTAGAAATGGGATAAGATTATAACTCTCAAAATAGTAGTGACGAAAGAAACTATTAATATAATTAGCATACATGCACCTCAAGATAGAACCCAATGACATAGAAAGATATAAATAGTCGACCCCGCCTAGTGGGATAATACTTGGTTGTTGTTGTATATGCACCTCAAGTAGGATTAAATGAACACAGCAAATCTAGATTTTAGGACGACCTAGATAAGGTATTATAAAATATTCTGTCAATCGAAATGATTTTAATGGGAGGAGATCTAAATGAGCATGTAGGAGTGCAAATTGAGGAATATGATAGGATGCATGAGAGTTTTGAGTTTGGAACAAGAAATGAAGAAGAGAAAACTATATTAGGTTTTGTGATAGCATATAACCTTATATTAGCTAATGCATTTTTTAAGAAAAGAGAAGAACGCTGAGTCATATTCAAAAGTGAGAATAATAAATTACAAATTGACTTTCTTATGGTTAGAAAGAATGATAGAAAGATTTGTAAGGATTGCAAGATCATCCTGGAGAAAATTTAACTACCCAATATAGGTTAGTAGTGTTGGATATACATTTCAAGCATAGTATCAATAGAAAGAAAATATACACGACTTTTAGAATTAGGTGGTTGAAGTTAAAGGATGAGAAGTAAGGAGAGGGTAGAAGTACAAGTATTAGGAGAAATATATAATAACTCGAATACGACATGGGATAAGATGATATCAAAATTGAAAATAGTAGCCAAGAGCGCACTTGATGAGTTAAAGCGACATGCATCATTAAGTAAAGAATCTTAGTGATGGAATGAAAAAGTACAGAAAAAAGTGAAAGAAAGACGAACAACTTATAAGGAATTATATAATTGTAAGAATGAAAAAAGTTTAAAAAATATACATTAGTCAAGAAAGGGATTAGAAAGTAGTGAATGAAGCTAAGAATGAAAATTTTGAATGCTTATATTGAAAATTAGATGCAAAAGAAGGGGAAAGAGAGATTTACAGAATAGCTAAAGCGAGAGAGATGAAGACAAGAGATTTTATTCAAATAAGATATATTAAAGATTAATGTAATAGAATATTAATAAATGATGATGAAATAAAAGAGCGATAAAAAATATTTCATCAACTTTTTAATGAAGGTTTAGATGACTCATTTTACTCAGGTAATTTAAGTGTGTCACACGAGTATAGAAATTGAAAATTTTATTATAAAATTCAAATTTTAGAAGTAGAGTAAGCTTTAAATAGGATGCGAAAATGAAAAAAAAGTTGGACCAGATGATATTTTGATAGAGGTATGGAAGTATCTTAGGAATAAGGTATTGAATTACTTATAAAATTATTTAATTTGATATTGAAAACTAAAAAATGTCTAACAATAGAGGATAAGTACTTAGTTCCCTTATATAAGAATACAGGGCACGTATAAAATTGTGCAAACTATATAGGTATTAAACTAATGAATCATATTATAGTAATAGAAAAAAGATTAAGGAAAGAGACTACGATGATCGAAAAATAATTTGAATTTATATATGAAAGATTGACTAGAAGATATACATCTTTTTAGACAACTAATTGAAAAGTATCAGGAACAGAAGTAAAACTTATACATGATATTCATCAACTTTGAAAAAGCTTATGATAGAGTTCCAAAGGAAATTATATTGAGAATTCTAGAAAAGAGAGGAGTTAAGATAGTGTATATTGAATTAATTAAGGATATGATGAAAATGTAATGATAAGAATGAACATTTCAAGCGGATTAACTGAAGTGTTTCCCATAAAGATAGAATTACATCAAGGATCAGCTCGAAGTCTCTATCTTATTATACTAATCATGGATGAACTCACTGGACATATCTAAGATACAGTACCATAGTGCATGTTGTTTGTAGATGATATTGTTTTGATAGATGAGATACGTGAAAGAGTAAATATTAAACTTGAATCTTGACGGAAAATACTAGAAGTGAAAGATTTTAGACTTAGTAGAGTGAAGACATAATATATGAAATTTAAGTTTAATAATATTAAACATAATGAAACAATTATTAAAATAGGAGTAACAAGTTGTCTGTAATTGAGAGTTGTAAATATTTAGGATTATTTTTACAAAAGGATGGAAGGATTGAGGGATATCTTACATAGAATATAAGTAGGATGGTTGAAATGAAGGAGAACGTCAAATGTTCTTTATGATTGTAAAGTACCTTTAAGACTTAAAAGAAAATTTTACAAAATGACGGTTACACCTAGTATATTGTACGGACTTGAATGTTGAGCTATGACTCGAGCACATGAGCAGAAGATGAGAATTGTAGAGATGACGATGTTAAAGTGGATGTGTAGATATACAAGGATGGATAGGATAATAAATGAAAATATTAGAGAAAGTCGGGGTTTTATCTATTGAGTATAAACTTTGGGAGACATGTTTAAAATGGTACGAACATATACTTAGACGACCAATAAATGTTCTAGTTAGGCGATGTGAAATTATAACAAATGTGTATATCAAACGAGGAAGAGGAAGATAAAACAAGACTTCGTTAGCAACAATAAAATAAGATAAAATTTATTTAAATATAAATGATGATATAATAGGGAATAGAGTCAAGTGACGTAGAAGGATCTATATAATCGATTCCACCTAGTGGGATAGACTTGGTTGTTGTTGTTGTTTTTAAGTAAACAAGATGACTAGATGGAATGGAAGATGCTACGACACCAAGATAGTATTTCATTTCATTTCATTCCATTTGAACTACTTTATTTCCTTCCTACTTTGTCTCCTCTAAGCAAGCATATTAATAGTTTTATTAAATAGCCCAAATGATTGGTCGCTGCAAACTAGCAGCTAACACTTTTTGGTCAATTTGAGAAGTGAGACATGTCCTTATGCAGTACATAGAGTTCTATGTATCTCATAATCTATATTACTTCCATTGAGGGTAATGT
>JBBMKF010220928.1:0-17199 GCA_037834155.1 Curcuma caesia
TGGTCCATAAACCTCCTATATAAAGAGGAGCTTGTATCTCTTAATGGAATAAGATTTTCTGATTTATTTGGATAACAGGTCTTAACTTCGGATTTCCAGTGAAATCTTGGATCAGACCAACACCTATTGTTCCCACACTGGGAAGGCGCCCGTACCCACTCCACTCGGGAAAATTTACTTGTTTGCAAACCAAGTTCTCCAGACTTGTTGGACTTCTGCTTAACCTCGATCCTCAGGATTTCCTGTTAGATATCTGGTCCACCTGACCTGTCTAAACTTCCACTACTAGACATCTGGTCCACTTGATGTGCCTAGACTTTCACCTGACCTGCCTAAACTTCCACCTAGTGTACTTGATCCGCCAAGTCTTCCTGTCTAGTCCTCCAAACCAGGACTTCCACTACCTAGCCTCCAACCAGGACTTCCACTGCCTAGCCTCCAACCAGGACTTCCACTGTCTAGTTTTCCCTAGAACTTGTCTGTGTCTAACCTCAACTAGGACTTTCCTGTGCTACCTACACACTTAAATCAGCTCATTAGTAATCACCACATACTTAACTTGAACCTCTTGCCTATCAAAACTAAGGTTCGATTATCTGGTACTCCTTACACCAACAGTTTTGGCCAATGCGAACTTAGTCCAGTTAGTTGAGTGGATTAAATGAGAGAATTGACATTAATGTCAAGCCCAATCACTGGACCAAAATACTTAAATCCAAAATCTAAGTTAATAGTATTAGTGCAATCATGCCCTAAGTGGTCGTGTTCGACCAAAATGTTCTAATGTGTTTGTCAAAGGATAAGTTTTCTTGTGTTACTAATGTGTACGAAATATGCAAGAACTTGGTAGAATGCATATAAAGTTAGTGGGGCTTATGACTCAATGAAGTCAAGTTGTACTGACTTGGTGTAGCCAAGTTGTGATGGCTCGATGTTTTGATGCGTTTGTCAAAGGGTTTAAATTTTCTTGTGTTACTAATGTGTGTACAAAGTTTGCAGGAACTTGATAGAATTTATATGTAGCTCGTGGAATTTATGACTCAATGAAGTCGAGTTGTGTTGACTTGGTGTAGTCGAATGGCTCAAAATTCCATTGGAGATCAATGAAGGATGGGATGGAACATTTGGAGACTACAAGACAACGAACATAAAGTTGATTCAATAACTTTGACGGAAGCCACAATAGGGAGACGATGTAGCTAACCTAATAAAGGATAACACATGGAAGAAGCTAAAGGCTTAGTGCATCTAAGGGACTAAGGACCTGATGGGAGACGAACTCTTGGACAACAAAAAGCTGGGACAACTTGAAAACAATGACCCTTCGATTGAGGAACATGAGTTTGAGTAGTAGTCTATGGTTGAGCATGATCAAGGAGCTTTCAAGATGTAAGCCAAGTAAAATCAAAGATGGGTCTATTGATGCTTCTTCTAGTTGCTAAGCTGATTGTCAAATTGACTAAAATCCTATGCTCAAGATAAGACTTGCACTCTATTTGATTTGAGTCAATTGGAATAGACTCAATCAACTTAACAAGATTCGACTTGACTGGAATAGTAATTATCTCATCTAAAGCTTATAGAGCACCTCTATTAGCTCATAATTCAGCATATGGGCCTAACAGTATTATAATCTCCCTACCTAAGGCTTGACATCCAAACCTTTTCAACTCATAGACTAGAATCCTCCCTGAATGAAGGCACCTGAGGTCAAAGGGTGGCTACACTACAACATTGATAGTCGTTCCAATATCTCATCATGCCTAGGATTAGGTTTTCTCTGATACTAATCGTCGCAGCCCACTTAGATGAAAGAATTGAATTATTAACATGTAAGGCACAATCACCCGCCCAAAATACCTAACCAAATTAATAGTGGGTAACCCATCTAAGCTTACAAAAGTTCTTTATTAACCCGTAACTCACCATGCATGACTAAATTGAGGAATTACAAGTCAACAAGAGTTACTTCCATGTATTATATTATTTATGAGATGAATTAAAACAATTAGATTCTAATTTCCATGTTTCTCAATAGCATGGTCAATTCAGTCACAATTACATAGCTATGAGCTTTTGGTTAAGGACAAAAAATGTTTGA
Organism: Curcuma caesia; assembly: GCA_037834155.1. Lineage (NCBI taxonomy): Eukaryota > Viridiplantae > Streptophyta > Magnoliopsida > Zingiberales > Zingiberaceae > Curcuma > Curcuma caesia. Next base: position 2,102 of record JBBMKF010220928.1, read on the forward strand.
AATAAGGATAAATAATGAAACAATTTGGCATGTCAAACTTTAGGGGCAAAAGTTGGTTGCTTGTGCACAAAATCTCAACCTGAGATTTCCTTATTTATTTGTCATTTCATGTCTAGACAGCGATGGAAATTCACTATTTAAATAATTGAATCTAGACGATTCCACAAGAAAAATAGGCAAACTAATGACACTTTAGAAAGTTTCACATTATATGTGGAGCTATACCTACTTCCTAATCTATACTTGATGAAGCCCGAGATAGAACCATGTGCCTAAATTGACGATCCCATGGGGTTGCATGCCTTGGTCAGTGATCCCATGAGCAAGGAAGACCAAAGCAAAATAGATATATTATTATGTAATGATTTGGACAATGTAATGGGGCCTCTTTTATGAGCTTTTACAATAACCTGGTCTTATTAAGTCTTGAAAAATAGACTAGGCAAATAGGAAATAGTAAAAGTAGAAAGAAAAAATATGAATTCTTGACCTAAAAAAATAAAATAAAACCATGTATTAGATCCTGAACTGACTTTTTTTTTGCACCACACAAGTAAACCAATTCTCAGAGAGCAATTTACCTTTATGTTTGCTCCACCTGAACTGCCACCTGGCGATTCTAAAGGTTCAGAACAAATTGGAGATTTCTCAATTGATGATGCGTTTTTCACAAATGGATGCTGCAAAAGCTCAGAAGCTGTAGGGCGGTTAGATGGCTCACGCTGAAGACAATGCCTTATAAAATCCTTGCCATCATCAGAGAGGTGATCAGGGATTTTTGGAAGCTCTTTACTGTTGCCAATTTTGAACATTGCTGCAATCTATAGAAGAAACAGTTGATAAATATTGAAAAAAACCAAATAAAATAAAGTATGCAAACTAGAGAATAAAACCAATACTTGGCCATGCATTATAAATGGATACATTCTCTGTATAGTGTCAAATATGTACATAACTCTTATCAAGAACAAGACAAAGGAAACTCTATTCTCAAATTAATACGAGCAAAGGACGAGATCATCCAAGAAAATTAATTAGGGCATGGGCTTCTTGTGAATTATTGCTTCAATTCAGTGATTAGTGTAACTGGTGATACCATGTTGGGCAAATAATTATTTCCATTCAGAGATGTGGAATAAGTAAGCTTGGCAAACAACTTAACTGCAAATGGATAAGAATTAGGAAGAACATTCACAAATCATGCAAAAAGGTCTCTTAGCATTCAACCATCATATTCTCAAAATTAATGTATTGATGGAGAGTAATGGATAAATCTATGGTCCTTACTTAAAAAAAAGTATGTCTACAAATTATTTATGTAAAAATTCTTAAATACAGAAAGTTTATATGAGGAAACTAGTAAAAGAAGATGCTTTCTGAACACATCAATGCAGTAAGGACCCAAAATAAATTTTGCATGCTCTCAAAGTTTAAGTAACAACCCCTTCATATTGACTCCAAGGTGGTTTTGATGTAGCCATCTCCAGCACAGTGCACCCTAGACTCCAAATATCCACAGCAAGGTTACATCCATTTGAATTCTTGATGACCTAACCACAAGATGCATAATAGGAATTAATTTAGATGCATGATTGATAAAAGCATCACCTGAATAAAACAATACCTCTGGAGCCATCCAATACGGGCTTCCCTTAAATGATAAGGGGCATGATTGTCCAGTAATCTGAGAAACACAACATTAGGTGATAAATACTGTCTTCAAACATAGAAAGAAAAAAAATACTTTTATGACTTCAGATTTCAGAATAGATTCAATAGGGAATAGTTTTTTGTACTAATCCATGTTACAAAATAATTTTAATATGAAATTCACAGAGGTACTGGAAAAATGAGAATGCATTTCAAGTTTTGAGTACATTAAATGATCTCATGGAATTTTAATGCTCTCATGATAATTAAGGGCGATGCATGTTCTTTATGATCAAACCAATGTACTCTGGTGGCAGATTTCCAGAACATATAAAAATATAAATGCAGACTTTCTTACAATATGCTAAAATTCACCTGCAGCTGATTTGATCAAGCCATTGTACTCTGGTAGCAAACTTTCAATATATATATACATATATATACAAGCATACTTATTACTTCTGCAGTAAAACAAAAATTAATTGCAAATTACTATACACTACTCTTTTCATATAATCCGAAGTTGGTTAAAAAAATAAAGGATGCTTTAAGTAGACTAGTGTCACAATCCAAGCATATCTTGAACGCATAACATAACTGGTTGAGCAGATTGTCATGGAGCAAAGGATGTAAGAAACAAAATCACTAGGTGATCTGGCACATGAGTTCCATGGTATGTATAATAAATTCAAAGACTGAGAAAGACTGATAAATCAAGTTTATGAATGATATATAATACCTATAAGCTTAATCTTTAGGAGATTATTCTCCTCCATTGACCTGCTCAGTACTTTGACTCAAAGCACTATTATAATATTTAATCTGGTAAATCATATGAATGAAATTAAGTGGCAACAATAGCAAGTGGAATTACCTAACTCCCAACACTAAAGCCTACAGGAAAAAGTCAAAATACAAAACAGGAATTAGCACATAAAGAAATTTTAAAAAAAATAAACATGCACGAAATGTAGCATGATAGCATTTCATCTAAACAGATTTTGAAGCACATGCTCCATTGAAATGACAAGTCACGTTATATAAATTGTGAGCACAAAGAATGTGTTATGCTAAAGATGCAAGAAATGTGAGATAAGCATGACAACATTTCATCAAAACAGCTTTTCAAGTATATATATACCTTAGAATCACTAATCACATTATATGAATCAAGTGTACAAATCACATACTATTCTTAGAACCTTAATATTAGATACATTTAATGTATTATTCAAAATCTAGTCTGGCAAGTCATATGGAGATAAGCAAAACAAAATATTTCCCAAACACAGATTTTCAAGTCCATATTGCATTAGAAAGACTAGCCACAATATTATCAGGATAGAAAAGGATAAAATTGCTCAAACTGTGCTTAGAGATAAAAGCATACATGTTTTGCCATCCCAAAATCTGCCAGCTTAACTCGGCCATTTGGATCTACCAATATATTTGCACCTTTTATATCCCTGCACAAGGTTGAGTAAAACGTCAGGTGCAGAAAAGAGACCAATCATTCAAAAGAAACAATTCCTTATGTCATACCTATGTACAGTATTTTTAGCATGCAAATATGCTAGTCCAGAAAGAATTTGCTGAGTATAGCTCCGAATTGCTGGCTCACCAAATTGACCATAGTCCTGGAGGAGTTTATGTATAGAACCACCAGATACATATTCCAGGTAAATGTAAAGTTTATCATCAATCTGTTTGAAGGAAATACATATATAATCAAATCATGGCTCTATGAAAAAGAAATATACTATTGCTTGCTGCTATTCATTCAATGGTATTAGTAGGTTACCTTCATCTAAAATGGAAATATAAGCAATCTAGATATAGTAATGTAAATTTCCCAATGAATTAGAAGCGAAGATGGGATATAAATATCATCAAGTACATAGTGACTATCCAACTCCTAAACTGTATCTTTATCAAACAATTCTAAGTGGCCAATAAGTTTCCTAAGGAAATAAAGAATTATCAAGTAGCTTCTTCGGCTAAGACTTCTAGGATGCATCAGGACAGAAGCATATTTGCATCAAATCAGATTTATCGTCCAAAATGGAAGTAGCTTAGATATTATAGGCATGTAAGCATACTCATTCACTATTCTTGAAAGTTTAAAGTACTGTGAAGAGTCAATATATATCTGCATGGTCAACCATAAAGTTCAGTATCACAGAGTAATGAAAATTGAGATTTCACTTCTCCATGATGTCATGCTGTCTGGTAAACCATTAGTTAATGGTCAGACAAGAAATCATTTATATCTACATACTAAACACATCAGAAGTATTTGAGTTTAAAATGGAACTAAAGTTGAGGGGTCAAGGGCTTGATAATATTTAGTCTAATGGTCAAGATCTCAATTTACACATCACATCCTGAAGAAAACACTAACATAGCTGTCAAGTGGGAATTATTCCACACAATCCTAGGTAATACTCTTCAACCTATATATATTATTGATTAATAAGGAATGTTACATATAAACGCTTTATCCATTTACAACTAAGTCCATAATACCATGAGTCTACCTCAAGCTAATTTGAATTTTTTATAGAAACTCAACTTGTTACTAATGTATTACACACTAGGTTCTTTTAAGAATTTAGTTAATAAGTTTCTCATGATTAATGTAATCATTGGAGTTGAGTGGTGATTGCAGTCTCTATGTGTTTTGTCCTCTTGTAAACTACTAGGTCGAAGATATATGCATAGTAATTTGATTGTCACAATACAGTTTCATTGTCTCTACAAAAGCATATCCTACCTTGATCAGAAGTTGTTTAACCAAGATGAGCTCACCTGTAACTAAGGCTATAGTCCTATATTCTCTGTCTCTGCACTTATCTTGCTACAAGTGTCTATTTATTGTTGTCCCAAGAAACAAAATTACGTCCTAGGTAGAAACAATAGCCAAATGCATATTGTATATCATAGAAGCTGTCAAATCTACACCCAAGTAATCCATGATCTAAAGATCATGAAATAAGATACTTTTCTCCAGAGCACTCTAGAGGGCTACCAATGGTTAAGGAATACATTCTCTAAAAATTAATTACACACTATGAATAATAAGCTGTCACGTTTGGTGACTGTGAGATAGTGCAATTTTCCTACAAATCCTATGTATTTCCTTGGATCAATTAGAGGCTCCCTCTGTCCTGATACTAATCCAACATTATGTTCTACGGGAGTATCAACTGGTTTAGTTTCTACCATGACAATCTCATTAAACATATTCAATGCATACTTGAGTTGTGAGATATGCGTACCTTTATCTTTATCAATGACTTTAACTACACACAAGACTAGCTTTCCGCAAGCAATAAACATTGAAGACTACTCTATCGACTTTAGAAAAATCATCTTGGAGAAAGTTATTCTTGATATGAAGCTGATAAAGGAGTTAATAGAAGACAACAACTAGGGAAAACAGAGATGAACTGAAGTAATTTTAGCCACTAAAAAAAAGGTATCCATGTAGTAAACACTATAAATCTAGGTGTAGCTCTTTACTACAAAATGAGCTTTAAGACAATCAACTATTTATGGAGGCAACATTTAGTAGACAAAGCTTATTTGAGACTTAATGTGGACTTCCTTAGGGAAAAAAGAATCAACTTCTAAGTGCCAGATTATAGAGCATCCATCTCATTGATTATGGTTAGCTGCCGCCTAAGATACAAAAACACCCCCAAGGCATTCATAGGAATGTACTCTCAGGAAAATGAAGATACACATGCAACATATTTAAATGATAATAATGTATAAACAAAAAAGTGGATGAAAAATGGGAAATAGAGGACTCACGAGTACCTTTGTTAGAAGCAAAGAAATATCCAAATCTAAAGGATCCGAGATGGCAATTGGTGACTAGAGAGAAGGAAAGTCTGAAACATGTGGTGGAGTTGGAGTGTCTTTGCATTATAGTCATCATTTGTGCATTGACAAGGAAGGTGCTTTAAGTGGAGGGTCATTAGCAACAAAGGGAGGGGAGAGATCCATAGATGGGGTTAGAAAGGACAATGGGTGGGGATAAGAAGATCTTCCTATGTAGACTCAAGTAGATGATATAGAGAGAGAAAGGAGCAAACTAAAAAAATGTCACATTAGCAATGTTAAAGGCATGACGTTTCTTAAGAAAGTAACAATGATAAATTTTTAAGAGACAATAATAACTAAAAATGCACTTGATGGACCTTGAGGGCAACTTATCACATCAAGGAACACACTAGATGAATAAAATAAGAACATTAAAAAACCTAAGACCTAAGGTATAAGAGAGTGTACGACACCTTATAGAAAGAGGATAGTAAAGTGAACTTTACCATAGAGTAGAGATTTGCATACAATTTATAAGATAATGTGCACTGAGAATAGCGTCATCCTAAAAAGAAAGAGGACATATATGTATAGAAGTAAAGTTTGAGCAATCTCAATTGACTCTTTTATTCTGCTACACCATTTTACTAAGTCTATGTGAGCATAAGAACCAACAAAGACCACTATGAAAGACACAATTAAGTGAAAGAGTGAAACAAATATTTCCAAGCATTGTCGCTATATTGAAGCTTGGTAGAGATGCCAAATTAATTTTTAGTTTGTTATAAAAGGCAGATGGAGAAAAGTTTAGAATGCCCTTTCATTAAAAATCGCAATATTTTACTTGCCTATAATTTATCCATTTTCAAGATGTCCTCAAAAGTTTCAAAATAATAAAATATGAGCATCTAATCTCATCGATTATGTTAGTCGTCGCATAGTGACTCTAAGGCATTCATAGGAATGTAAATGAAGATACAAAAGCAACATATTTAGATCATATTGGCGTATAAAATATAAAATGAAAAAGTGGATGAAAATAAAGGATTTATGAGTACCTTTTTAAAAGCAATTAAAACATCCAAATCAAAGGAGGGATCTGGGATGACAATTGGTGACTAAAGAGAAGGAAAGTCTTAGAAAGGTGTTGGAGTGTTTTCACATCACGGTTGTCAATTGTACATTAGCAAGGTAGGTGCCTTGAGTGGTGGGTAATAAACATAAGCAGGGAAGAGGCCCATAGATGGGTTAGAAAGGACAATGAATAGGAAAAGATCTTCCATTATGGAGCAATAATTAATCCCACTAATCAAGTGATTTATTCACCAATCAGTACCTTGATCTACGAATTCCCAAACTTTATAATAATTAATAATAATTTTCAATTTAATTTGATTAATTTTTTTCTTGTACCTTCCATCTCTCTATAATCACTAATTTAATTCATATTTGTGCCTTCTTTGTCTGGAATCTATTCCTCCACTTTCCCTCTCCAATTTATGGTATGACTTGGCAGCTGCATGGGCTGAGGAAGGTGGCAAATAACAAGGGAGGTTTCTTTATGTATAGGTGAGCTAGGATCTAAGGGCAACGGGGGTATACAAGGTCAAGGAGAGGCAACAGTTGGTTGGAGCAGCATGATTCCTGGCACGAAAGGTGGAGATTGAGACAGAGAAGATGAAATTAAGGATTTACCTTGGTGGTGAAAGGAGAGAGACAGTGCCATCAAATAAAAACTCTCAACAGGAGAGCATGCTCCGGTACAAAGTAAGAGAGATAAGATATTGCATTGTCTTTTAAAGAATAAATATTCATCATCTATATATTAGATCACATCCTATAACTGGATACTGAATGCAAGACAAAAACTATTCAACATGCAAAATAAACTAATAACTGTAGCAGCATGAATCCTTATTAGCTTCTCAAGGCTTGCATCACTTCTAAATGGATATTTTATGGACAGACCTACTAGGGATGATATTCAATTGACATTTATACCAATTGGTTTTAAGGCTTGCATCACTTCTAAATGGCTATTTTATGGACAGACCTAATAGGGATGAAATTTAGTTGACATTTATACCAATAGGTTTTACTTAGACTCCTAGTCCTAGCTTATAAAGAGCTTTAAAAGAATGGAAAACATGAAACAAACAAGAAATGATGAAAAACTACCAAGATAGCAATAATGATGGACCAAGGAAATTTTTTTATCACCACAGCCAATCATCAGTAATTGACAAGTAATAGAATGTTCTAATTGCGTATTTAAGAAAGCAAGTAATACCATCTCACTACCATAATACTGCACAATATTTGGATGTTGCAATCGACTCAAAAGAGATATTTCCTGCCAAAAGAAGACAACACAAGAATGATGCTTAAAAATTAAAGAAGAGCAATAATAAATACAGTAGAGGATGGTATTCTAGTAAAACAAAGGTATTCACCTGCCCTAAGTGTTTTGCACTTTCCTTTGACTTTGCATCATCCATGAAGAGGGTAACCTCCTTCATCGCACACATTTCACCACTCTCGCTATAAATAATGGCATAAACAGAGTAAAATATAAGTAAAACAAACCTATAGAAGTCTGAGGAATCAGGAACGGAGAGAAACTCATATAGAAGATGAAGATAGTAAATTAATAAAATTTTAAGGATGTTAGATAAAGTTGTGGATTTACAACTGAAATTTATTTTTTTCCATGAAATAATTCCAAGGTGTTTCTATTGGCTCTACTGGTTTAAGTTTACACACAGAATCACCCACATCCCTCATCAGGCTAGTGGTTGATATTCATGAATCATTGCAGACCTAACATAAATATAAAGGCTTCCCTCACTTTCAAGGTCAGTGGACTTTAGCCCATGTCACTAAGACTCAAACAGACTACTTTTAAAATAAAAAAAAAAGAGTGAACAATGCTTCCATCAATGCGAAGTCCCGAAGAAGAGTCAGACCACAATGAGTTTATTGTATGCAGTTTTACCATGTCTTGCAAGAGGTTATTTTCACGACTCAAACTCGTGACCACCAAATTACACAGCAACAATTTTAACATTGCGTCAAAGCTCCCCTTCAAATTGTTTTATACTCAAATAGACTACTTTATTTAATTAAATTGTTTTATACTTTAATTGACAGAAGCTAACACTGCTTTGACTCAAATAGACTACATGATGAAGGTAGAGCTTCTTAAAGAAGGGGATAGCTAAGCTCCTTCCCTAGTCAATTCCATACTTCCTCAGTTATGGGTTTGCCCATAGATTTGCAAGGACAAATGCATAAGAATCAGCTTATGGATGAATTCGGAAGTGTTTATTTAAGAGACATATGAAAAAATAGACATTAAAAGGGCCGATAAATGATACTCATATCTCAATGTCTATTTAGTCCAGAAGCATATTAGTTTGAAATTGGCAATAATGAAGTCATTCTGTCGCATAGATCTACAAGCTAATTTAACAAGCAATGTCTATGGTCTCAAACCAAATTGTTGGCTAAAAGTCATTGTCATAAATGATGCTAATGTAGTCTAAACCTTTGACCTTGGCTTAGCAAATATGTTGCATTTCAAAATGAGATCTAACTTCCAAATTCTTATTAATGACCAATTAAACGTACATGTATGCGAGTCATACAGTCTATGAGGAAAAAATATGTTTTGATTCATTTAGAAATTAATGTGTGCAAGTGGAACTAGACATGTCAATGAGTTGTACCTACATAGTCTAGGCCCACCTCGACTTGTAATTTGCCATGTAAAACTAGGGGCAACTTGGCTCAAATCAAGTTGTGCTCATTATGGCCCATTTGATTCAAGATCAAACCTAACCCAAGCCTAGGCCCAAGGGTAGCCACGTCATGCTTGACATGGCCTAAGCCTACCAAGCCCAAATGTTTAAAAAATATTTAATTAAAAAATAAAAATACTAAAATTTGATAATATATTTTTTAAATCAAAATATATATTAATTAAAATTGATAATTTTTATTAAATATTATTAAAAATGTTTAATATTTATATTAATTAAAAGAAAAAGGCAGGCCAAACTCGGCGTAGCCAAGGTTGTGCCAAGCCTGATCTCGTGCTAGCCCAAATACATTGTAATCCCCATGCTAAACACAAACCCACATATAGTGTTGAGCCCGGCACAACACATCTTGTTTGTGGCTAGGCCAAGCTAGACACGGCCAAAATTCTGTCGGGACATACCACACCATGGGTGGCCTAGCCCATTTTGACACCTATACTTCAATACATATTTGACACTAATATAGACCAAATATAGAAATATGTCAATTAAATAATCACCCATAAGAATCTAATAAAAAAAGCTTTTTGACAGGCTTAATAAGGCATAACAAGTCAAAAGTTCTACCTTATTTAATAGTAGGATATTTACCTGTTAAAACCAACATAAACATGGCCAAATGTACCACGACCAATCAATTTTCCTTTCTTCCACCGTGATCCTGGACTTGCAGGATTTTCTGTCTTTCCAGGACTCCGAGATATCGGTGTAGCGACAGCTGAATTGCTTGGAGAGAATGGAGAAGTGCGAGAAACATTTATTGGTGGGAGAGGTAATCTATGGCATTGTTTCTTTCCATCATCATTCCTACTGGTAGGTGATTCTGGTGCAGTTCCTCCTGCTCGTGGATGAAGAGGAGAGACAGTACCACTATGTATCCTGGAATTCGGACCAGGACTTGTCATTCTTGGGCTAGGTATTGGGGAACATTCTGGACTACCTCTACTATGTTGCCAAAACTGCCCTAGCATGTCTCCACCCAGAGAATTATGCCCAGAAGTCTGTCCTGAGCCTGGGCTTGAGCACTGGCCAGATCCATTGAATGTTACATCATTACCAGTCTTCGTTGGCGCACATGCTGATGTTGGAACCTGCTCAAGACATAAAACCCTCATAGGACTTCTTGAAGGACTTGACATAGAACTATCTGGGGCACTTCCAATAGCATTGTTATGAGGAATTTGCATATTAGACCGATTACTGTTTGGAACACCCCACATGGGTGAAGATGTTGTTTGGTTTCCAAATAAAAATTTTGTTGGCTTAGCGATTTCTTTTGGGCTCCTTTTCCTTGGAGAAAAATGGTCCTTTTGCAATAAGCTTCAAAAAGAAAAGCAACATTAGGTTAAAATAGCATTGAGCTAAAATTGAAAAAATGCAGACAGAATTCCTTAACTAGTATTGCACACCTGAAATGATTATCTACAACAGTTTTGTTGGTATTCTCAAGGTCATTGCCTACAGGACTTTGAAGTTGAGAATCACATCGGTCGTCACTATCAATTGAGCAATTACTGGAAGCCGAAGCAGTAGCCAATTCTCCATCAAAATCATCAAGTCCTTTGGGAATGTGACGAGGCTTTGGAAGTGGCAAACACAATGGTGGTTTTCCACGTTTTTCCAATATTGGTCTTTGATAACGAACTTCAGAGGGTGCACAAGTAACACCTGAGTTTATATCCGGAAGAGGAAGTGGTTGGGCATTTGGCCTAGCAGCAAAACTTTGACAACGAGACACTTGCGCAGAGGGTGATGTAGATTGTGATTCTGCTCTGGATCTGCAGTTCTTCTCTGATGTTACATGGCTGCTATGTCGTTCAATCCTTCTTGAACCTTCTTTATGCTCAGTTGGACTTATAAAACGATGCAATGTATCAATGAAATTTTCTTTCACGGTCTTCTTCTTCACATCTTTAGATGATGATTTCCCCCACAACATAGGCATTCTGATTGAAATTCCTCGTTTGCTTTGAAGATTACAAAATAGAAGCAATTATATCATAAAATTCCAAGTCACTGACAGGAACTTGGCTTCCCTCCAGTAGAAGCCTCAATCTAATTGGTAGCATTCAAAAGGAATGGACTTTTAATTGACGGAGGCTGGAGAGAAGTTTACTCAGGAATCAATACTTACTTTAAGAAGAATCAACAACGATAACTACTACAACAATAAGTCTATGTCCCATTCAATCCTAAAATGACCTTTTAATACTGTAAATTTTTTAAAACTGCAAACACACATAATCAAGTGCCAAAAACAAGAATTGCATTTGGAAAAATTGCATCCATGTTGAGAACAGTTTTCTTCAGCCTTCATTCATACAGACACATGAATTGGATTCTAATATATTTACTGCCAAGTAATACCAAAGAGACAATCTTGGAAGATAGTATTAATATCAAAACAAAATGAAAAAGAAATTAGAAGAAAACGAATGAAAAACATTAGGAAAAGTTTCCCCACTCTAATGAAATATGTGCTAATGTCCACAGGCATCGAGGTAAAATGATACTCCCTAGATGACCCCCCACCCAAATATGGAACCGACAATGTCCACAAGAGTGTGAGGAAGGGATACAAGATCATGCACAGTGAGAGTAGCCTCAGGCTCAATGTGGGCTACTAGTGGTTATGTGTGAAGGAAGAGGTCACCAAGGAGGATGTGGAAAAACAACGAGAGAGGGGGTCCACAATGGAGTCAAAAGAAAAGAGAGGTTGCATGGGCAACCTCCCCTCGATGACAATCTCTTGATGAATATTAGATGAGAATCAGTTAGTTGTGATTAAAAAAAATATTGCATTTGATATGTTATGACGATAATACACAACCTCTTTTATAGAGATACCAACATGATGATAATAGTAGTAATTAACATAAATGGAAAATACATAGATGGCATTGTATCACCATGGGTCAAGAAAATATACGAGGTTAATTAGGAAACAATTGGAGACAAATATGGAAGGAATCAGATTGAATTGGGTGATAGTGTTAGAGGTAATTGGATAAATGATTAATCTTCTTCCTTGGACAGGATTAACCTCCACCAAAGGATTGAACTAGAAAAAGAATTTATGTTGCTTAAGCAACAGGTAAAATTTTATACAAATGACTATCTGCAGACGCCAAACCTGAATCCAATGTCAAAAATATAACAACATTCAAATTCACTTAACACAATTCCATAAGAACTCGCAAAAACTAACATAATGTATAACGAAAAGATTCAACTAAGGATAAAAATTGGCAACAAGAAAAATCAGTCAAATCAGTCTCTGTTATGAAAAATTCAAATTAAGCAATCACCCCCTAAATTCAGGATCAGTGGGTCAGATAGCTCCAGTTTAAATACTACAACAATTATATAAATTCCTTATGAATCAAATACAGAAACTGCTAAAAGCTCAGTTTTCCATCTAGAATCGAGAAACCCCCAGAGCCCAAAAAACCTAGATACTGACCATGAAACATCTCACTGAGGTAGTTGCACGGATCCTGTCCGAACGACATTATCTGGCATTTGTTGGGACAAAATAATTCTACGAAACGGCCAGTCTCTTAGACGTCCAATCGAGCAATCCTACTGACGATTCGTTGCTCACTTCGCCCTCGATCTCACTCTCGAAGCTCGAGCTGACCCTGGAGGAGATCCAGAGTCGGCGGTCACTGGAAACCCTAGCAGAGGACCAGCTATCGCACGGAGGGAACGAAGACGAGCACTCCAGGAACCAGAATTCGCCGACGAGAGCGGACGTAGAGAGGAATCGAGATCAGAAAGCGAGGCGATGGAACGCCGAAAATCACAAGGGGTTTGGAGTGGTAACTCCACCCTCCGCCCAAGAGCCAACAATTAAAAACATTTTCCATGTACTTACAACAACGTACCCGATCTATCACCTGTACTTTATGTGTGCTCCATCTCTATTGACCAGTTACGAGATAGGTAGAATGTGGGAGTAGATCACGAGAACTTTGGAATCTTATGAGATGTGGACTAATAGAGGTTCCTTTCGTGGACTCGTGAAATAGACTCAAGATAGCGTGGCGTTTTCTACGGGACGCTGAGTGAGGGGCCCGGAATAAGCACATGGACGGTGACCCGGCAAAATAGGAAATGAGGTGGGACAGCGATGGCAGTTAGGTGTTAAATGAGATATATAAGTAAGTGGGGTTCGTGTTAATCAAGGCGCTTGCGGTGTCTGCCATAATGCTCTTTTTTTTTTTTGTTCTCGGGTAAAATATTTGAAATTTAAATTGATACATTTGACATGTACATACTTGATTGAGTTGATAATAAATTAAAATAAGGTAAAATATTTGAAATTAAAATGAGTACAAACATCTTAGCCTTAAAAACATTTTAAATTTTTAGAAAGTTTGAAAAAAAACCAAAGTATATTCTACAACTTGATTAAACTAATATTTTTCTATATTATAATTAATGGAATAGATGAAATTCTATTTTATTTTATATTATATTTATTAATTGATATTTAATTAAAAAAATTCTTTTTCTATTTATATTCTTTACGTTGATTATAAATTTCTAATATATTATTAATAATATTAATAGAAAATTAATTTTTATTTATTTTCAGCAGCATGGATTAGGATTATGATTGAATTAACGACAATTAATTTCATATAGATTTCTTTCTCCTTTTTTCATAAAAATAATTTTAAAAAATTCGAATCTCTTATCTTTCAACTTATCTTTTTATAATCTATATTTTCTTTTTCTAGTTTTATTTAGCCTTATGCACTTCGAAGTTTAATACCTATGGTAACATTATTATAAAAGAATATAATTGTGTCGCAATATCAATCAATGTTACATATGGTACAGAAATATTTATTAAGATAAAAAAATTATTGATTGGACATCTAAACAAACAAGATTATAATTTGTTTATTATATGTGGAGGACAAATTATAAGCATTATCATTTATCAACTCGTACTATTAAGATTGGATATTCAATTAAAATTGAATTGAATTGAATTGAATTAATTAATTAAAATTAATCAAATTAATTTTTTTTTGAATTAATCGAATCGATTGAATTTTCAAATAAAACTTGAACAAATCGAATAGATAAAATATCGATTAATTCTATCAAAAATCAAACTTTTCTAAGTATCATGATAGATTTACTGATTAGTTAAGGGTTTATAAGTTCATTTAGAAATTTATCGATTATTTTTTTATTTTGATTAATTCAGTTTAATCGAATAAAAAATTTTAAAATTGAAATCGAATTGAATTAATTGAATTAATTAATTTTTTTAAAAAAGTTTAAATTTTAAAATAATCAAATTAAATTTTTAAAATTCGATCAACTCGATCGATTTATTCGATTTAATCAAATTTTTATATGAATGACTCTCGCGATGGCGTATGGATATGTTCTTTAGTTAGGCATCAGCAATTCCAATCAGTCATTGTGCACGATTAGAGGGGTAAATAGGAGCGTGTAATTTTTTTACTTGCTTTAGTTTGTATTTGCTTCCTATCATATTAATATATAGCTAAAATAAACAAAATAGTAATTACAAAGAAACAACCAGTCTTTTTATCGGATTCAAAACCTCTAATTTCTATTTTATGACTTATAATTAATTAATAAATCTCTATAACATTGTTATACTTTTTCTTCTTCGTACAAGACAAAGAAGTCTCTTACATTTCTTGTCCTTTTACATCAAATACAAAAAGAGAACAAGTATCCAATAATGCAACTAAATGACAAAAATACAAGTATTAAAATTACTCAAAAAAATTGCTTAATTATTGTAGG
>JBBMKF010221472.1:0-17192 GCA_037834155.1 Curcuma caesia
GAGGCTAACCAGTTCAGAACGTACAAGTGGAAGGTTAGCTATAGCAGAACATCACAGTTCCACATCCAAAATAGACTGGTTTACCTCTATAGTTTATCCCCAACTGATGGGGAAACCAGGGTTACCAATTGAATTGTATGAGAAGCCCTAAATAGTTGGACTCAAGGATTATTGTTTGTCGAGGGCTTTGGTATACCAAGCCACTTTGAGATCCACAATGTGTTTGGGCCAGAAGCAATCATACCTGTGAAAGTGGCAGTTGCGAACCATTAACTTTGCCTGAGAAAAGTTAGGCTACAACTCAAGGATGAACGAATCACATGAATTTACAGATGGAGACAATTGTTTAATACAAGCAAGCAGTTTCCACAACTTAGAATTTATCGAAGCAATCAATCTCGATCAAAGTAAACTAAGCTTGAGTTAATTGAAATTAAATTTTGATATTTAATTAATATATTTATTGACAAGAATGACACGTCAAGTAGAAGAATTTGTTAGAGAGAAAAATTGTTAGTTCAATCGATCTCAGATCAGATTAATCGAGATTGATTTGGATATGGATGGTTAAGCAAAAAGTTAAGTAGGTCAATATTGACGGGATACTTGATAATAAATAAGTTCAAGTGAGTTACAGTTGACTAGATACTTGACAGTCAAAAGTCCAATAAGAAATTGGCAAGGGAGAAGTTCAAGTGGATCATGATTAATCGAACATTTGAAAGTTGAAAGTTCAACAGAGAGTTAACATGAAAAGTGAAGTCCAAGTGGGTCATGAAAAATTGGACATTCGGCGATTGAAAATCTAGCAAGATTAAAAATTATAAAGTACAAGTGGATTATGGAAGCTCAAATACTTAGCATGAGACAACAAATCTTGATAAGTCATAGAGGATCGGATGTTAGGGTAATAAGAGAAGTCCAAATAAGTCATAGAGGATAAAATGTTTGGTAATAATGAAGTCTTGGAAGGTCAAGATTGACCGGATGTTAGACAATAATGAAGTTTTAACAGGTCAAGGTTGATAAAATATTAGGCAAAGAAAGTCTCGACAGATTAAGGTTGACTGAATGTCGGATAAAAGAAGTCCTAGTAAATTGAGATCAATCAAATACTAGACAAGGCGAGAATTCAATCTTAGTGAGGTTGAAATAGAGGTATCAGTCAATTGCTAGATAGTAGCAATTGACTATTAAACCTCTAAACTCTAAATTCGGAGTTTAAGCGAGTTAGTTATAGATCAATCACTTGCTAAGTATGAGCAAGCGATTGATGGCACTATTGTAGTAAACAAAATATCTAAAACTCAACTGACTAACTCTACTGATTATCGTTAGTCAATTGCTGTCATTGTTCAACTGAATAGAAAGTTTAGAACTTGATTGTGTGACTCAACTATTTTGATATCAAATGGTTGATAGTAATGAGCATTTAACTATTGTGGTCAAACCTGAGTTGAAAAGAGTCGTTCTATAGGTGCAATGTTTAAATTCAAGGAGAGTAATCGGTTGAGTTAGTAGTCATCTGTTAGGCAATTTTCGGTCATGACAGTAACTATATAAAGAGGGTTTTCATGGAAGATTTTGATGTCGATTCTTGGAGACTTTGAAGGGAAAGTGATACTGCATTTCAGACCTTCAAGAGGCAACCCAAGCAATCAACAACGATCAAAGCAAAGATTCATTATTGTAAAATATTTCATTTACATTGTTCATATTTCTATTTATATCTTTGTTTTGTTTTGTGTTGTTTTGTAAAGAACAAGTTGTAAGAGGTTTCTCCACCTCTAGAAGGTCTTTGGTAAGAAGAAACTTAGTGGAGTATCATTAGGATTAGACTGTGTAGTAAGAACCGAGAGTTTTGAATCATGTAAAATTGATTTGTGTTTGTTTCTGTTGTATTGTTTGGTTTATGTTTTTATTTCCACTACGCACTAACCTATTGTCGAACCATCCCCTAATCTCTAACATATGCAAACATACGCTAATACATCTATAGTTAATCATTCTAAAACTGAATCAAGAATCATATCATAGATAAAAGACATAAATCACAAACATCAATAGTCAACTTAAGATTAAGTTACTTCTTAATCTTAGAATTAAAAGATAACTCCATCACGATGGAGATACAAGCTAAAGACATCAAGGAAAATATTTTACATTTAGAAAACAAGAGTAAAATATAGAAAGAACTCAGTTGTAGATGTCGTCGACATCTCTAGAAGATCTCCACATACTCTTTAGCCGTCGGAATCTCCTTACTCCTTAGACATCTTGGAGAGCGACTCTCTTTTAGGGTCTCCTATCATGAGGATTTGGGATGCTTGCAGTCGACGCCCCTTAGTTCTATTTATAGACACCAAAATATAACTAACTTTTCTAAAAAATAAGAGAGGGTATCGTCACAAAATTCTAACGAACCACGATCATGATGACTATGATGGGCAGGTCGTTGTGGTTATCATGGGTAGGTCATGATGGCTACCATGGGTAGGTCATGGTGGCAACCACGGACAGGCCATGGTTTGTGCTGGAAGTTTCCTCGTCAAAGATCAGAATGCACCACGACCGTGGTAGGTGCCACAGTTTGACCTTAGTTCTTGCAGCTTCTTTTGGGTGATGCTCTAATGGCAAATTTGACTCCTATATGATCCACGGTTGCAGTGGCTATCACGATTTGATTGTGGATCATGTTGCATTATTACTCCTTTAGCTTTTTGTATCTAAAACATGCTCCAATGCCAAGATCTTCACATCCTGTCAATACAACACACAAAGATCCAAACTGAAAAGATAAAAAAATATAGAAGTTAAAAGTTTATGCAAGATATGCTCATGTAATACAGTAAATGTACACTAAATGAGACTAAAAATATATACATGATTCAGACATCAATGGGGTAAGACATAAAGCCACTTGAAGGGATAGTTAAAAGAAAATGATGGACGAACAAAGAAAAACTATTTCTTCCAAACTTTATGGGAGGTCAGGCAACTATTCAAGAATTGGACTTCTTGTCAGGCCATGAAGTAAAACATGCCCAACTCAATCATTTTCAATTGAAAGAAATAATGGAAAAGAGAAGAAGTCGAGGTAAATTTAAAACAAGAAAGAATCATATAGAAGTCGATTGGGAAACGCCAAGAGTTCGACGTTAGTTGGTTTAAAAGTAAGGTGAAGTAGGTTGAGGTCTCTCTCAAGAAGGGGGGAAACAAAGCCTGCCTTCTAGCTTCCCCAAGAAGAAGGCTATTGACAGAGCAGGTGGAAGGTGTAGCATGTATTAATTGGTATTCAGAAGGGATATGGAACCTGGATGGTAGAGAGGAGCATAAATTGGGGGTTAGTTTCGAGTGACTAGTTTCAAACCAAGGTTTAAAGCCCATTTGGCTAGACTCAGTGGTGCCCTTAGTGGAGTAGGAGGAACCCTTGCGAGGCATGGGAAATACTAACAGACAAAGAGCTAACAGAATAGAAGTGAAAGAAAGCTTATGTAATGTAAAGGAGAATGAAGCTCAACGAGATCACAAGTGAGGAGCTATACCACCAACAATAAATGCAACATGATTGTTTTCACTGCACCAAGTCCTCTTTTGTGGTCGAGTAAGTCGATGCAGTGAAAAATCATGTCGCACCATGGGCGATCAAGATCTCTCATGTCTTGTCAAGCTTTGATTTAACGATTGAGACAACAGTCAATAAATGAAGAGTGACTATCCACGGGTATGCCCAGGATTCAAAGGAAGATGGAACAAGCGATCGCGTGGCTGAGATTAGTGCTAAACAGGAGAAGTCGATGTTAGAGTTATTTTCGTGCCTCTCGCCCATCGACGCAAGCCTAATAATGGCAATTGCCTACTATTACTTCAGACAGAGCATGTTGATAGGACACATGGCCAGCAGGTGGAGGGAAGCCCAAGCTACAGCTGTGAATACAAGATAGCCAACAAGCAATCAGGTAAGTTGAATGGGTTTGCATTCACTTTTCTCATTGAGTCTCGTCAATTCTTCCTCAACTCGACTATGGAGGGTGGGCATGTGATGTACTCGAGGAACCCCTGCGTGGGTAAACAATTTCTTCATTACCCCCACATGTGGCCTCCACTCTAGAATATAGTTAAAATCATTGAGTTGATGAAGAGCCAAGAAGCCACCGTAAGGATGAGAGAGTAGTAACCTTATTATGACAACTCTATACACACACTTACCACGCTGTTGGGTATGTGAGTGGCTTTGCAACTAAGGCTAAGCAACCTTACAACTCAGTGCTAGTTGGCCACATAACCCCAACTTCCTTACCTCCATGACCTTGCTCTTGGAATTCATAGGTCACACAACATTACTCTTTATGGTCGTTGGCTAAACATCCTCCCTTGCTCTTGTTACTTAGTGGCCACATGGCCTTGCTTTGGTACTCAGTGACCACATGACATCGCTCTTAGTATTCATAGGCCACACGACCTTGTTCTTGTTGCTTGTTGGTCGTATGACCTTAAATTTCTCAATCACATGACTTAAGCAAAGATTGCCATATGGATGACTAAGATCATACAATCAAATAATCTTATAGTTGGGTATTCATTGGACATGCATGACTTCAACCATGGATTCAATTTGGGAACATTCCCGTAAAAGGTCATATAGAACTTCAACCATGCACTTATTTTGGAAACATCTCCATTGGGAATATCTCCATAAAGGTCATATATGACTCCAACATGCAGGATCATGTAACGCGTTAGAGGGGGTGAATAGCGCGTTGTCGCTTTTTCTTGATCGTTCATTCTATCAAAGTACTAGTAGCAGAATTAGACACAAAAGCAGGGGACTCACGGATTTTACTTGGTTCTTAACCCCCCAGGATTAGTACGTCCAAACCTATGTACGAGAGGCGCCCGCCCACTAATAGTCTCCTTTCCGAACTTTATTCGGAGGCGGAGAAACCCGTCTTACAGTCCGTAAATAATATAACAATAAATAAAAGATAGTAAGAAGGAAATAGAATAACCAAACAAAGTAACTTCTATTCTGTTAGCAAGGCTAAAGCTGGCCAGACGAAAGCTTGGTGTGGATCACTAATAGAGGTGGGACTCCGACGAGGACCGCTCGATTGATACCAACACCGCTCAACCATCATCAAAAAGGTACGCATAGAATAATTTACTATTCTGTAAAATTTTAATTTCCTGTCATGTCTTATACGTTGTTATTACCTGCTTATGTATACGTGTGTTGTTTAATAATTAACTGCAATTATTTGTATATTTCTGCTGCGCACGTTTTCAAAACGTGAGAACACGCGCATTACACCGGGATGATCCCAACATAGTAGTCTATGGTTGTGAACCAAGTAAAGCACCCGTGTCTTTGTCATTGTGATTTACATTTCCACTACATTTATTATTCTGATCGTAAGAATTCACAGGTGAATTTATGAAAATCAAAAATGCTACCAATAACGTTATTCACCCCTCTCTAGCGCTCTCAACAATCCTACACTACCTACATGTTAGGCAAGAGAAAGTTCAAATAGGTCAAGGGTGATCAGATGTTTGGTAAGTGGGAAGTCTACCTATGAAAGTGACTAGTTCTAACTGAAAATTCAGCACGGGTAACCCTAGTAGGTTAAACCACACGGTAAAGCTTAGGTACATCTAGTAGGTCAGACAAACTACAGTTAGGCTTAGGTTGCTTGTTTGTATGTATGCTAATTATGCTAGAATCAAGAGCTGGAAGTAAGACTGAGAAAACATAAAAGGAGCAAACAGAAGTAGAGGAACCAAGCTTGAAAGTCAACTCAGGTCAAATCAAGTTGATTAGTTCCAGATGCCTCTATTAGATTCAGGCACCTGGAATAGTCCAGGCAATCCAGTGAGGTCTAGGCGCCTAGATTAGAGATGATCTAAGAGCCCGGACGGTCCAGACACCCCTATGTTTTAGGCACCCGGATCAGGTGAAATTGGCTCTGATAAAGATCGACAGAACTGGATCAGATCGGATCAGTTTGGGGCACTTGGAAAGGGATTCAGGCGCCCTGGAAAGGTCTTTATATGGCCTATACGATCAGCACCAAGATAATACCCTAATTCTCCAAATATTTCATCCTGCGGTGCTACTGAACGTAAATGGAGTCAAACTCATATGACCGGGGAAGCTCCAGGAAGGGTGCACTTCACTTGAGGACTTCCATAACGACTTACATGATTACTTGGTTACTTTTTTTTGTCTTACATCTTGTATTTAATTTTATTATTAATGGATTGTAAGACGGGTTTTTCTACCTCTGGACAAAGGTCTGGAAAGGAAACCATTAGTAGATAGGCATCTTCCCATGCATATGCTTTGGATGTACTAACCCTAAGGGGTTAAGAACCAAGTAAAATTTGTGTGTCCTTGTCTCTTTATCTAATTCCGCTGCTAGTCTCTATAATAGAAAGAAAGAACAAATCACACTATTCACCCCTCTCAAGTGCGCCGGTCCTACACAAGATTTCTCACTATTTGGGTTTATTCTCCTACAGTTTTCCTTTACAAAACATCCAGTCTCCTTAACTTGTCTGAACTTTTACTTATTTAACATCTAGTTCTCTTATACTACTAGAACTTTCCACTTGCCTAGGTCACCCTTTACCTATTAGAACTTCGAACTTTGCCTAGGTCAGATTTCTCACTTTGCTTAGGTTAACATTGACATGTCAGGACTTTTCACTTTACCTAGGTTAGATTCCTCACTTTGCTTAGGTTAACATTGACATGTCAGGACTTTTCACTTTGCATAGGTCAATCTTGACCTATCATAATTTCTCAATTTGCCTAAGTCAACTTTGACCTGTTATGACTTCTACTCAACTACTAAGCATTCGGTCACCATTGACTTGCTTAAACTTTTACTAACTTACATTTAAACATCCGATCAATTTTGACCAAATTACTTAATCAACCTTGACTAGAATCTAACATATTTACTTGGTCAACTTTGATTAGACTTAGACATATTATCAAATATCAAAATTTTGGAGGTCGATTATAATTACACCTGCTTCAGCTATTTTTATTTTCAAAAATACTCTTGTTCGACACTATTATAACAACTATTTCTTCATAGCTGCTATAACATGAACACTAATAATATTAAGTTGTAGCAATTATGAATTATAACTACTACAACATAAATAATTCATCTCTAGTCAATACTAATCAACATTATGTAATAACTACAACTATGTAATTGTTACGATCTCATAGCGACTATAACTGCATCAAAAATAAGAATAGTTTGAAGACTAAAAAATACGCACTAAGATGGGAAGAGTGGTTGTTTTGATAATAAATGAGAAAGGGGTGCCTTTTTAATGATTCTAATAAAAAAGAATATTCTTTTGAGCTCTATTCTTATTTTTATTATATTTAAATTGAAGAGGAGCTGGTATAACGGTAAATTTACTATCATATAATTTCTTCCAATCTAGGATAAAATTATGTATAATAGACTCAATGTAATTTGATATCTTTCTTTTAAATCCGAATTGACAAGAGTTTCATGCAGAATTCCTTTCTTTTTATTATATTTAAATTACTTAAAATTATTATTATTATTTTATATTTTTAAGGTTGGCTTGCCCAAGTAAACTAGGATGAGTCAACTATGCTCGAGACCATGCCTTACCCAAGTAAACCTTATTTCTCGCTCTCTCTTTTTTTTTAATGAAAATTTGGCCATGAATTATTTTGTTTTTTTTTTACATTTAATAAAAGGGATCATTTTGTAACATAAAAAATGGAGACAAAAAATTTCACATACTTGGTAATAAATTTTCGAGTATTCTCCAAAGATATTAGACTCGCTTGCTGCCCTAGTGGCGCCAAAGATATTAGCCTCGCTTACTGTCCCTTTTCTTCTTCTGCCCTAGTGGCGCCAAAGACATTAGCCCCGCTTACTACCTTTTTTCTTCTTCTGCATGCCCTAGTGGCGCCAATGATATTAGCTCCACTTACTGTCCTAGTGGCGCCAAAGATATTAGATCCGCTTACTGCCCTAGTGGCGCCAAAAAGCGAAACTAGGAGCAAAGGAGAAAGATGTAGATGATGGATATTGACAAGTTCTTCTCCGCCTTTACCTACAAACCCCCGAATCCCTTCACCATCGAGAAGACCATGCAATCCCAACCTCGTCAGCCTCCTCCGACGCCGGTGCCACCCCCGCGCAATGCCTCTTCTTGTAAAAGGCTAGGGTGAGCTTCTAAGAACCCTAATCTGATGCTGGCGGACTCCTCCTCATCTTCTTAGACCGCTACCACAGGTGGCGGGAAACCCGTGGTGGTCTCCCGTTACTTCCTCCCGTCGCATGTCTCATCCTCTTTATTGATTGATGCTCCCCGACTCCGGGCACCACATGCCAAAGCTCCTGGAGCCGATCCGAAAAAAAATGACATCAAAGAGGAAGAGGGTAAGGGACATAAGTAACAAGAGCAAGGGAATTATATTGCCTTGAGTTATCATGGCGGGTGTATACGACCATCTAATAAGGGCGTATACCTAGACTAAAGCGTTGGACTTAGTTAGTTTCTTAGTTAAGCTAATAATAATAGAAAATAACCGTTCATTACTTACAACGGGGGTCGAACCTTCTGAACCAGATACGGATTCGTGGCTTTCATCGCTGTCTGAGTCACTGTCGCTCTGATTAGATTCGTCCTGAGCTGGAAGAGGGAGGAAGCTGGTCG
The DNA here is from genome assembly GCA_037834155.1 of Curcuma caesia. Classification (NCBI taxonomy): domain Eukaryota; kingdom Viridiplantae; phylum Streptophyta; class Magnoliopsida; order Zingiberales; family Zingiberaceae; genus Curcuma; species Curcuma caesia. Next base: position 8,725 of record JBBMKF010221472.1, read on the forward strand.
TTGTTGGTTCCTCGTCTGACTCTTCAGAAGACAACTCATCCCAAGTAGCCTTGAGAGCCTTCTTCCTAGTCCTCCGGTCTTTCCTCTGATTTAGGTAGTCGGCTATGAAGTACCCTTTCCGACCACACCCATAGCATTTCATCTCTGTCTTGCCGGTAGACATCGATTTTGTCTTGTTGACAACCTTTTTGACCTCCGATTGTCTAGCTCTGTGTTTCTTCCGGATGAGGTTCACTAGTTCCGAGGTGACTTCGTCATTTGCCTCGGATTCTGAGCCAAAGTGAAGGTCCAACTCAAGTCATGATATACCAAACAAAACTATGAAAAAAGGGTAGGTGGTTCAATTTTAAGAACTTCATAAAAACCATGATTCCAGAACAAGGGGATGCTTTGGTTGGTTTAAACAAGAAGATTGGAGATGTTATCGCCGATATGGCAGTAATATGGCAGGAATTTTCATGAACCGTTTGGTGTTTATAAACAAGTTTAAAGCACGTTCAGTATCCTTACCCACGTCAAGGAAACATCTCCGAGGAGGTACCCCTTTGTCCCGGCTTAACCTGATCCTGAAAAAGAGTCCTTAACATTTGAATCGAGTCACAAGGTAAGGGACATAATATCTCCATGAGCAAGGGTTAGTATTTCCCTTGCTCTTGTTACTTAGTGGACACATGGCCTTGCTTTTGGTACTCAGTGACCACATGACATCGCTCTTAGTATTCGTAGGCCACACGACTTTGCTTTTGTTGCTTGTTGGTCGTATGACCTTACATTTCTCAATCACACGACTTAAGCAAAGATTGTCATATGGATGACTAAGATCATACAATCAAACAATCTTACAGTTGGGTATTCATTGGGCACGGATGACTTCAACCATGCATTCAATTTGGGAATATTCCCGTAAAAGGTCATATAGAACTTCAACCATGCACTTATTTTGGCAACATCTCCATTGGGAATATCTCCATAAAGGTTATATATGGCTCCAACATGTAGGATCGTGTAACGCACTAGAGGGAGTGAATAGCGCATTGTCATTTTTTCTCGATCGTTCATTCTATCAAAGTACTAGCACCGGAATTGGACACAAAAATAGGGGACTCATAGATTTTACTTGGTTTCTAACCCCCCAGGATTAGTATGTTTAAGGCCTATGTACGAGAGGCGCCCGCCCACTAGTAGTCTCCTTTCTGAACTTTGTTTGGAGGCGGAGAAATCCTTCTTATAGTCTGTAAATAATATAACAATAAATAAAAGACAGTAAGAAGGAAATAGAATAACCAAACAAAGTTGTCGCCGATCTAAAAATCCTGAGCGTCGTGCACTCCTCCTAGATCTTTCCTGGTTGCAAGATTCTGGCTCCATTCACGTTTAGAAAGACCACTTGACGAGAGGGATGACTTGTTGATTGATTAATCTAGTTGTGCACATCGCCCCTCCTTTTATAGTATGCTCAGGTCGACTCGACTCCATCTCAGGTCGATCCCATGTAGGCAGCGATCCTCTTTCTCCGCGTTGACTTCACCTTCAAGTTGACTCGAAGTTGTCGTGGAGCTTGTCGATAAGCTTTACCTTCCGTTGCATTATCTGGTGCTCAGGTTGACTGGAGTCAATCTCAGGTCGACTGGAGCCAATCTTAGGTCGACTGGAGCCAATCTCAGGTCGACCGGAATGAGTTGACTCAGGTTTGATCTGAGTTGACCTCAGATTTGGTTCAACTGCTTTTGTTTGCTTTACTTTTGCTTTTTCCATCTTACTTTTAGATCCTGGTTCCTGCAAGACAAGCATACAAACAAAGCTATCTAAACCTTACCCTGTGGGTGCATCTTTGTCTTATGAGTCTAACTTTGAATTTCTATCGAAATCCTAGGTTAGTCTGACGCTTACTGTTTCATTTCAGGAACGCGCCCTTACCCACTTCACTCGTTTTACCTCTAGACTTGTTAGACTTCTCACTTAGCTTTGTCCTTGGCTCCCAGAAATTTTTTACTGCGCTCGGTCCTCCAGATCACCCATACTTCACCAACCCTCTAGTCCTCCTGACCGTACCTGATTGAACTTTGGCAATATTTTTTGATCCTCCTGACACTGCATGGACTTGCACCTAGTGCACTTACTAAAACTTTTGTCCGATCCTCCAAACCAAGACTTGCCTTGCCTAGCCTACAACTAGGATTTTTCCTTATCTAGCTTCACTCACCAGGACTTCCCTTGCCCAATCTTCTAGATCATGACTTCCATTGCCTAGTCTAACCGACTAGGATTTCTCGCTAGTCATCTGGTCCTGACTAGACTTCTCACTCACATCCAAACATCAGGTCATGTTTGAATCAACCCTTTTGTCAAATTGATCAGACTTAGGTATATTGTCAAATATCGAAACTCTAGACAAGATGTAGTGCTTCTTGCACCAACACAACATTCACTTATTTTGAGAGCATCTTCATTGGAAACATCCCTATAAAGGTCACACAGAATTTTAACCGTGACTCATTTTGGAAATGTCCTCGTAAAGGGCACATAGGATTTCATCTGTGCACTCATTTTGGGAACACCCCTATAAAGGTCATACAAGACTTCAACCATGCACTTTGGGAACATTCTCGTAAATATTACATAGGACTTTAACCATGTACATACTTTGAAAATATCCTCGCTCTGTTTATTTATTCAATAACATACCCACCTAGGAGGGTTTCTCAACCCTCTCATTCTTATTATTTCCACTCTTCCTAAATCGGACTTTGTTCAAATTTGCTCCTCAATCTGACTTAGAGGGGGACATGTGAGCAGAATCTCTATGTGGATAAACAGTCTCTTTACCACCCCCCTCATGGTTAGGAGCATCCTCCATTGGCCCTGCTTGGTCTGGCTCTTTTAACTCAACATTAGTGCATAAGAACTTTCTTGAGAAAAGGCATTCTTACTGAGTTGATTCTCTTAGATCTCAACCTTCGACAGCACCTGACAACCACAATTATTGTACCATTTGACTCAGAAATTGCTCTTCGCAAGATAGTCCGCACCGAATGTAACACTTGGCCAACAACCCGTCATGCTAAGCGTATGATTTTGCCATTGCCTCCACTAGTGCTCAACCTTTCTTTGCCTAGCCAATCATCCCGAGTAGTGTGGTGGTTGATAATTAATATTTTAACATATTATTTTAGCTCTTATGCTTGATGTTTCTATTCTTTCATATGGTTAAATTTTGATTCATATCATATTTTATGAGTTTGAATCTATTTCAAGTTGTAATGGAATTCTTACTATACTTATGGCATTATATCTTGAAATGTGAACTTGGTTTTGAAGGAAATCAAGATGAGCTATAGACTTAAGTCGAGTTGAACCAATCTTAGCCCAAGGCTAGGGTTGAAGAGAGTTGGTCCAAATGTTGAAGGGGTCATCAAGGAAGAGATTTGGTTCATCATCTAAAGGTGGTTCACAACTTGAGAAGGTTGACTTAACTGGATCTGGTTTAAGTTTGAATGAGGTTGGTTCAACAAGAAAGAAAGGTCGTTTAACTCCTCAAGCCATCAACAGTTCATTTCCTCCATCTCATCCTTGGTTCAATTAGGAGTGAGGCTCAATATGAAGTTTGTTCGATTCGAAAGAGAAGTCAGTTTAATTGGGAACGATCCATCTTACTTCAGTTTACTTGAAGAAAGAAGGGTTGATTCACCACTTCAATCATCCAGTTCATCTCCTCTTCATCTCACGCAGCCTGAACAAAGAGAAAAGAGATAGGCAACATTCCTATTTCGGATCGTGATGTCCATCTTCCTCCTTCATCCACACACCACCACAGAAGCTCCAGGAATCTCCTGTAGGCAGTTACCGTAACTGCCCACCACCACCATGCTCGCCATAGTTGTGCACTCCGTGGAGGATGCGACCTCTCCCTATTAATAGGGAGAGGAAAGCCTTAATCGTGGTGAGCAGAGGCAGCGTTGTGGATGCGTCCAAGTCCAGAGGTGATGCGCCGGAAAGAAGTAGAAGAGAAGGAACACCGATCAAAGGATTTGGTTCGTAGAATCTAAGGAGCTTTCCGTCTTACATGATCGTTCCTTCGACACGAGCAACAGAAGCCGAATTTTCTCAAAATAGGTAACTTTAAATTGCTTACATTGGTATCAGAGCAAAAGTACTAGAATTTTACCTATTGAAAAAATCGCTGCGTGATTTCTGCTTGTCTATGTTTTGGCCAGCAACACACACGTACGGCCGTGAACACCGGCGTGGCTTCCAGTCACGCCTGATGCCATGACGCTGACAAAGTGTCCGACTAGCGAAGTGCCCAGGGAGATGTCCCGAGGTTGGCGTCGATAAGGCCGACGTTGGCGGCAAGGCTAGCACCGGTAGAAGAGGGAAGCCGGCGAGTCCGGTGGATCTTCTGTGGTCGCCTGTTCACCCGCGTGGTTGCTATTGCCGCCGCATCTCACATTCATTCACCATTGGAGGTGAAATATTGAAGGCAGTGGGGTGTGTTTAGGGCAAAGAAAAAAATAGAACGAAGATGAAATGTTGAACACAGCAAAAGTGGGCCTCCATCTCATATGGCTTCTGCATGTGTCTCGAATGTCATTCTCATATGGTGTTAGATGGTTCAATTGGGACATAAAACATGAGCTTAGAAAGTTTAATTGGGCTTCAAATTAGAGCATTGAATGTTGGACCAAGGTCCAATGAAAGCCAATTGAGATCAAATGGGCTTTCAGTTTTTTGATGGCTGGGCAGGACCAATTAATTGGGTCAGATCTATTGGATCAACCCAATTAAAATTTGGGTACAGTAATAAAAAAAGGCTGGGTTTATGGTTGCTGGCATTCGAACCTAGGTATGCACAGCCAAAACCTATAAAGCTAGCCACCAAATCCCAATCATCATTTATAAATGGATCTGTTTCATTTACATATTGATCAATTAATTGGAATATTCAATTATGCTCAATTAAGCCCATTAGGCTTCCAAATTTTTTGTAATTGGGCAGTGATCAATTATTGGACAGGGATCAAATTCATTGGATTATTTATGAATTAATTAGATTTCATTGGAAGATCAATTAATCTAATTGGGTAAGATTTTTAATTGGGTCAATTTTAGGCTTTCAATTAAAAAGACTCAATTTTGGAAGTCATGTGCCCAATTGACCAAAACAAGTGAAATGTTAAGTGCTCTAGCACGGTGACAACATCTGAGTAGAGACAATCAAGTATAAATTGGACTTGATTAGAGTTGACATTGGTCAACTATACTCATAATTATGAGAAGTTATTTGAACAACTTATACTCGAGAAATAACTTAATAATAGGCTTAATCAACATGGTTGAAGATGATGAGAAAACTAAATATCATGCATGGTGCTCAGGTGCCTAGGGTGCTTGGATTTAATAATGCGATGTTTTAGTTTTCATAGAACACTGCCATGTTGAATCTTCAAAGTGACAATTAACTGGTCAAAGGATCAGTTGACAAAAGCCCTTGTGAATCAAGAAGATTTATTTTTCTTAATTTATTGTGTTAATTCTATACCTGTATAAATTGAATTAAACTGGTATATGTGCAGATTTGTCAGTTTTGTACTAACTTCATTAATTTTAATTTTTCAGATGGCATGGATGATTACTACTATATCTCATCATGATGTGATGCGTAATAAGCTAAGGAAAACTATCCAGTGGATAGAATATGACCCTTATGGAGTTAGTGGACACATGGAGAGATTGGATAGACTGTTTTGCCATTTGGAGATGTAGGATTTTTTGATTCTGGATAACTATAGGATTTGGGCTTTGATTCGTTTATTGCTTGAAAACCTACGTGATATAGTACTTCATATATGGGGGCTTTATGAGGCGTGCATTTCATATACCCAGTTGTACACAGAGTTGTTTCACTACATGGATTGTGAAGAGGATCTAGAGGAAGATCCAAAAGAAGACTCTGAAGAGGACACTTTTATGGGATGTTTGGGTTTATTACAGGATTCTATGTTCTGACATTATCTAGATAACATCCCAGCGGAAGATGTTTCAGTTCAGCCTAAAAAGATAGACCATGTTTGGATTATATTATTACTGCACTAGTGTTTGTTCTAGTGTGAGTGATAGTTGTCTTTCTAATTTATTAGAGTTATTTTCTAGTTAGTTATGAGTAGAAATGTTATAGGTAACATTTAAAATAGAGTTCTTGTTATTTGTTAATAATGTACAACATGTTTACTTTAATGATATGTTCATTTTATATTGTTTGCTCTATATAATGTATGATATTTATTTATTGATGTATACTCTTTGAGTAGTTCATTATGAGTATAATTAATTTTTAATGATTAAGTTCATTAAGATGGGATGTATGTAATAAAATATATCAATGTAAGTTAGATTTGAATATACAAATGATGAGTGAGAATATAATTCTCACTTGACTTTGTAAACTAAATTAAATTTATATTCAGTCAATTTAGTGATTACATATAAAAAAACAAGAAATACACTGTATATCTGAATAATTTATTCATTTATGATAGGTTATAACAATAAAGAATATCATAGCTGAATTGAATAAGGGTGAGAAACTTAATGGGGACAACTACAAAATCTAGCACCTCAGAATACAGTATATCCTAGAGGAATAAGAAGTTCTAGAGGCTGTAAATCAGGTCATGATTGAACCTGTAGATGGCCCCACTGCACAAAACAGGCGAGAACTTGTTGCCTATAAGCATGGAAGAAGAAGGACTCCACTGCTAAGGGCATTTTGATTAGTTTAATGGTGGATGACTTAGCATTTAAGTATGAGTCATATTCTTCAGCTCATGCAGTCTGGGTAGCCCTTAGGGAAACGTATAGTAGAGTTAGTTTAAGTAAGATTCGGCAGCTGACAATCAAGTTTGACAGCTATAAGAAGCGCCCGAATGTATCAATGGTTCAACATCTCATAGAAATATCGAACATGATTCGGGAGCTTAAAACTGCTGGTCATGAGTTGACCGATGAACAACAGGTTCAGACAGTTATTTGATCCCTTCCAGACTCTTGGGAAACTATGAAGTAGACTCTAACTCACAATGAGAGCATTAAAACTTTCACTGATGTCTCATGTCATGTGGAATTGGAGGCAAAGAGAGCGGAATCCACAAGAATTTCTGGCCAAGTCTATGTGGTTACCGGTTCTCCTGGATCATCTGGATCTATGAAAAGGAAATAGTTCAAGAGAGAAAAGGGAAACAGGAAGGAAGCTGCTGCTGCAGGAGTGAGACCAAGCCCTATCAAGAAGAAGGGAAAGAAGACTGGGAAGAAATCTAAAAGCAAATTGACTTGCTTTAACTGTGGTAAAAAGGGTCACTTCACTCGGGAATGTTCTGAGCCGAAAAAGGTATTTCCTAATTTATCTTCTTTTTTGAGCATTTAGTTGTTAGTTCTGTGTTGTAGGCTGATTCTTATCCTTTGTGGATTATAAATTTGGGAGCAACCAACTATGTAGCTCAGGAGTGAGTTATATATGTAGAGTACCACAGGGTACCAGCTGGTAACAAATGGATTTATGTAGGAAATAATGCAAGAGTTGAAGTCAAAGAAATCGACACTTGCAAACTTAACATTCGTGGTGGAAGTACATTGTTTCTACATGATGTTCTATATGCTCTGGAGATTTGAAGGAATCTTATTTTTGTAATTTGCCTTCTTGATTTAGGGTACTATATTAAATTTTATAGACGTTGTGTGGAATTTAAAATTGATTCAGTGTCAATCAGATATGGTTATTTAACGAATGATTTTATGGTTCTTGATGTGGAACCAAATATCAGTTATAGAATTGATTGTTGTTTTTCAAACATTGCTCTTACTAGTGATGCAGATTTAACTGATGAAGTTTGGCATGCTAAATTAGGACATATAGGACAATAACGTATGAATCGGTTGGCTAAGGAGGGCCTCTTGGGCACTCGGGCTAAGATTAACTTTTCTATATATGAGCATTGTCTTGCTGGAAAAACAACTAGGAAACTATTTGGAAAGACTATTAGGGTTGAATCACCATTGCAATTAATTCATTCAGATATTTGTGGTCCAATGAATGTGAAGGTTAGACATAGAGCTTCCTATTTCATTACATTCATTGATGATTTCACTCGTTATGGTCACATGTATTTAATTTCTCGTAAATCTGAAGCATTGGATTGCTTCATTCGTTATATGAACGAAGTCGAGAATCAAATGGAACGTAAGGTTAAGGCTTTATGCACTGATCGTGGAGGTGAATATTTGTCTGATGAATTCAAGATAATTTGTAATGATAAAGGGATTATTAGACAACTAACGATCCTTGAAACTCCTCAGCAGAATAGAGTTGCTGAAAGAAGAAATAGAACTTTTCTTGAAATGGTTAGGTCTATGATGACCCAAGCTAATTTGTCTATTTTCTATTGGGGAGATGTATTGTTAGCAGCGACTTATAT
>JBBMKF010221582.1:0-17191 GCA_037834155.1 Curcuma caesia
AGTTTAAGATCCAATCAAACACATATGGAATGTGCACTCAAATAGTGAATTGCTATTTATCTAATAAATAGTATAACTGTAAGACGATTGCCTTAGAACACATCTCAAATCTAACACTTTGACCATCAGTGGTCTCCTGACCTTGGTCTATAAGAAAGCCACATCATCTTGACTAACCGTATCATAATGAGAGGCTTGAAGTGGCTGAGATGAGGCCAACCTAGACAAAGCAGACCTAGCTGGGTGGGCTAAGGTGAGGCCCACATGACATGTTGATTATGGTTTGATTGAACCTGAGCTGACCTTGAGCTGCGGGTCATCCCCTCATGGTGGACTCGGACCTACCTTGATCGATATTGCCATCTCTGCTTGACTTTGACCATTAGTGAACTCCTAACCTTGGTCTATAAGAAAGCCACATCATCTTGATTAACCGTATTAATATTGGGTAATACTAATCATTGTTGCAATGTTCCTGGTAGATGTTAAATATATTCCTCCAAAATCTATTAGAACATATATGGCAATTGCATAAAGTATTGAAATTTCATTGTAGACATCTTTATACGTTGGCGATGACTATAATTGTTGTTGCGTTGTAGATATAGAAATTGAACATTTTCTACGTTGAAATTGTTAGCTGTTGGCATGATTGTTGCAATATATATTTTGATGAAAAATAAATATATATTATCAAAATATACTATTTATATGTGCCCAATGATAATTATTTATTTCTAATGAAGTATCATATCTCAATACATATTCAATAAATATGCAAGAAAATGATATATATCTTCACGGATATTATCTTTATAATTAATGGGTCAAATTTTCCTCTAAATGAAAAGCGCAATCAAAAGATGTTGGGCATCTAGGTTGGCCGCTGCGTGTACTTTCCGATTTACTCTGATGGCCGGTGGGAAACTTTCGTGGGGCCGGATCGGTCACCCCCAAAGATAGTCAATGGAACTAACGGAGATTTATCATTTTTTTAATAATTAATTGGTCAATCAATCAATCAACCAACCAACCCAACTAAATACAAACTAAATGATTGTTGTAATCAAAGATGAATCTTTAGTGGTCACATAAACATTGTAAAGGACCAACATTTTCGTAAGGCTCTGCACCAATATCATAACTTTCATATTAACTAAATATTCAACTACCAAGGATGACATTGAAATTATACACAATGAAGATATGTTAACATATAAATCTTTATAGTTATAATTTCCTTTATCACTTTTTTTTCAATACCTTTAAAGCATTTCTTAATTGATGCCCATTCCTTCTGGCACTAAGCTACTTCAAATAAGAAAAGAGATTATAAATATGCACGGTATAATTCGAACGTCCATCAATAGTGAAAAATACTTCTTTAATAAATGAGTAATCCGTAAAAATATATGTATGGTTTGGCAAAACAGAAAAGTATAGGTTTGTTTTTGTCAAATGCTCCATGATTTTAGCTGAGCTTAGCTTAGCATAGCTGGTGAATTATACCTACTTATTTCCGGGATTAAATTTGAAATTAAGATGGCGCTCTCGATTTTTAAAAAGGGTAATTTGGTCTTTGTGTAGGATCACTTCATTTCGAGTAGGAGGTGGAGGTCATCGAAAAGCAAGAAAACAATGGCGAAGCTCGGCGTCGGCAGCGATGAGAGCGCCGGCGCCGATCTGATTGAGAGGAGCGATTCCTCAGAGTCTTGGATGGAATTCTTATCTTCGATTCGACGACGCCGCTTCTCATCCCCCTCTCCTACCGCCTTCCTCACCCCCGCCTTCGACGCCTGCGCCGCTGCCACCCACTCCTCCTCCTCCAGTGGTGGATCCGTCGACTTCGACGCCTCCCTCCTCAGGTACACGCGGTACGGGAACCATATGTTTCCCTCCGACTCGTCCGATTTCCGGTCGACGTCGACCAGGCGTCGCCTTCGCCGCCAGCTCAAGCTCCGTTCCTCTTCCGGTTCTCTTCCGTATGAATCGTCTACAGGCGGATGCTCATCCGTTTCGCCTCTGTCTGCGATTGACAACGTTGTTCACGCGAGGTCAAGGGTGCACATGACGCCTGTGAAGGTGGAGGTGGGGGAAGACCTGGTGGTGATGGACGGAGTGCTGGTGAGCGACGCCGGATCTTCCAACGGTCGTGGTAATTTTAAGACGGAGTTCGGCCGTGCCTGGGACGAGAATGCCTTCTGCCGCTACAGTTCTAAATGCCCGGTAAACCGTTGATACCATGACTTATGTACAGTTATTCTGTTTCTCACAGTGTTAGGGTTTGAATTAATATAATTCGATTGTTTCTTATAGAGTAGCCAGAATAACAAATCTGGCGGAACAATTGTGGAACCAATATGTTTGTGTTATATATTTTAGAACTAGAATTGTTTTTTTATAAACTAGAATTGGGAGAAATTGGATCTCACAATTTTGTTTTGATACAATATGAATTTCCTGCTCTTATTACTGATTTCCTTATCGTAACATTAGGTACCCCAGCTGTGTACAAATAATACATATAGCTCAAATTGTGATAAAGAGATTAATTTGCTTATTTATTTATTGAAAAGATTTTGGAATTTTTAAGACCTACAATTTCCTACGGTATTATAGTCAATTTAACTTCTCTCCTTTTCCCACATTCATTTGGCATCTTTTCCTATTCCTCAATTTGATCATTTGTGGCACCATCATCTTCATTGTCCACGTGATTGATTTTGCCTGTCACTTTCCAATTCCTTGTTCTTCAATCATACCTACACCATTATGTTAAAAGGCTGAATTTGGAAGGAAATGAAAGGCTCTTTGCCTTCCCCAATTTCTAATATGGAGGAAGAGTATGATCAGAATGCTAAGATGGATGTTGGAGTTAATACATAAAACACAAAAAGCATTTTTGATTAAGATGGTGTATATATCTGAAAAAAAAACTATGTATAGCTTTGATAGTTGATAAATGAAATGAGAAAAAATTGATTGAGATGGTGTATATATGTTCAAAGGCATTCAATAAATTTTATAGTTAGAATGGTTGAAATGATAGAGTGCACGATAAGAGGGAGGGGGAGAGCAAAGAATGTTGGGCAATGAAATAAATCTTTTGACAGTATAATATGAAAAAGAATAAATTATTCAAATATTAATACTAATACTAATGTAGATGTTTAATGGAGTGATAACATTCATGTAATTGACCCCAAATAGTTAGGACAAATACTTGATGATAATAATAGGGAAGAGGAGGAGAATAGGTTTTCAGACATCTTGTGCTTATCATTTTTGATAGGTTCATGACATTTTTAGTTTGAGGGGGAGTACTACACCACTTATAGTTCATTTTCAGGTTATCCCAATTTTGTCTAGGTTCTATCCTAGTTTCCTTATTATTGATTTCTGCACCATCATTTTATTGCCCACTTGTTGAAAAATGACATCAAACTCTAAATCTAATAAAAGAAGTGTCTTTTTTTCCATCACTATGTCATAATTTTCAGATGTGTCAAAAACAAGATTCAGTGTTCTAGTGGAACATTGTACTGCTAGAACTAGATGCTGTGACTGCCATTGAATACATCAATAATTGCTTGTAGAATTTGGAATAATAATTTTCACAATTCTTTTTTACGCTTCTATTCTTTATGTTTGTAGAATTTTCTGATACATTGTAGATTTTTATTCACAAGTGAAGTATGCATAGAATTATCCTTTGTTCCTGTTCTAATAAATTCAAAATTTTACAGCTTGGGAAAGAGGAGCTACATCGTGTTCATGATGTGAAGCACAAACCTGAGGTAAGCATTGTCACTGATGGTTCTATGATCCGTGGTTTATGTTCTAGCCATCCTCTTAACATCATTTATTTTTCTTTCCTTTTGTTCACCCATTTTTTCTTTTCTGTTTTTGTTTGTGAAGCATATATATATCCATGAGGTTAACATGCTTCCCTAGAACAACTCAAAATTGTGTTATATGCAGAGTTCTAATTTTCTAAACTGTGTCGTGTCTATTAAGGAAGAAGGAGACAGCTAAACTCGGTTTACAACAGTTTTAAAAGGGAAATGGAATTCTAACATATAAAAGAGAACATTCTTGCTATATTGCTTGAAGAAAACAAAATTGTATATCATGTACAACTATATTTTGATATTTTTCATTTAAATATTTGATGTTTAGATCATACATTTGTTGGGGCTTGAAATGTACTACTTATCATCTTTTGCTTAGTATCAAGTGGAAAGTGTAAGAAGTAACCCTTTCTACTACAAGAAGAGGAGGCACAAGTCCATATACCTCATTGCCGAAGATTCACTATGAATATAATAGGAAGTCAGTAAAATGTTTTAAAAAGACCACAAACAAAGTGGAGCTACAATGGTAGAACATAATGAGAAGTGAATCAAGTTTACCATGCTTGTGAATACCAGATAAATGCAAGTAAAATGAGGAAAATACAAGTAGTTTCTCTTAAATTTCTGAAATTCCTTATCATCTTCATGCTGTTGTATGCCATCAAGCTAAAATTGTCTCTTGCATTCCAGTTATCAGCTAGGCATTTTGGCTGGAGCAGTAATCACTCTTTTCCACCAGCTATTGGTGTTGCTGCTGGAGGGACTTCCAAAAATGTTGTTTTAGCTTCTTCCAATAATCTCTCTGGCGCAGAGGCAGACTACAACAAACTTGCCATTGGTTGCCTTTCTACACTAAAATCACTTGATCCTCATTTGATCCTCGACAAATCTGCAGCAGTAGCTGAAGAGACTGCTAATAATGTTCTTCCTCATCTGATCTCAAATTTAGCAACTACCAAGATAGATGACAAACAGCTGTTGAAGCCTCTTTCTATCTCAAGGTCAATAGAGCCATCATTTCAGTGGCCTCCAACAAAACATGAGGATGCTAAGATAACTCAGATTCTGTATGGCCTCAACAAGCGACCAAGGCTCCCTGTCTTCACTCAATTCTGCCCAGAGTGAGTTCTTCTATTCCCCCTCCTTACTCTTTGTGTTCCACTCTGTAGTCTTTCATTGATCCTCTTTTTCTTGCATACTTCATAGAGTTCGACAGAGTACATCATCATTGGGTCCTTTAATGTAGTTTTACAGTCTAGATCAGAGGAAAATATTACTCACCACACTCTTTGGCCTTTAATTTGCAGGGTCATTTCTAATCTCTTTAATTAGCATGTTAGAAAAAGAAAAAGGATGTTTGCAAAGCCATCCAATTTACTTGCAGTTGACCACTTTTGAATTCATTTCTGAGATAAATTTTAATTTTCAAAATTCCTTTCCCAGAGAGAAAATATTAGAGTTCGCAAAATTTTACATGAAGGGTTTTGACAAGATAACAACATACAAAGTAGTAACTGCAATTGACAACATTCAATTTGTCAACAAAGATGAGAAACATGCAGGGATAAGTGGTTAAATTTTTTATTGGAGCAATGCTGATATTTTCTACTGTTAGAAACGCTAATAATTGTGAAACTTATTTCCAACCTTGAAAGGCAATATAGACATACTTGTTTCATATTGAATGGCTAAACATGCCAATGATCAGACAACAGACATAATCTAGCCTACACAGTCTGCCCCACTGAATAAGGTAAAATCTAATGTTTTAGTTGGATGCCATGGACATTTTAAGCTGCATTGATGGAAGTTTCTTGTTAGAGTTCTATACATAATCTGAAACATTACGATCCCATTTTTGTCTAATTTCTTATGTAAAATCAATCTCAAAGTTGAACATAACTTGATGAGTTCTAGCATAAATTCTTTCATAGCATTGACAGGTTAACATGGATAAGATATGGATTATCGACCATCATATCTGTTACTTTTTTTATTATGCAGATTTACCTGAGAGTATGCTGATTTAACAATTAGTCTTACTATGTCTCACGGGTTCCATTGTTATAGCTGAGTTGGAATACTTTTCTTTCTAGTACCAATTTAATGAATTTTAATAAAACCATAATTAGAGTTGATACTGTAATCAATATTATCAAAGATAATTAATTAATACCTTTATTATCCTCGGTGAACATAATAATATAATTAACCTGGTGCACCCTGCTGCATTGAAATAACTAGTTAAAGTTAAAATGTGTTGTCTTGCATGGCCATCCAACCGAGGCACCTTTGTGAATCTTTAGTGAAGTATCTTATCAGTTCATTATATTGGTTACTTTGTGTAGGCATGTGGAAGAAGGGAGCAGTAACACACAATGAACTCGTTGAGATGCAGTACAACTTCAACAATTTAATGAAATCTCAACATTTAAATGTTTGGGAGTAGCAATTGAATAGTAGCAGCAGTAAGGGATTACACAGATACAACCACAAGGATAGCAGTACTTTGGTTCTTTTGAATAATGCCAGTTTCATAATCTTGAAATTGAGACAATAAATTGAGACTGTGTACTTTTTTGCTGGTCAATCTGTTCATACAGTTGTCAATGCAGTAGTTTGAAAAGAATTTTCTTACACATATGGCTGATGTATATACAGCTTTGCCAAGAGGCCAACATACTGATTAGTTGTGCTTGTGCCTCGAGTTGATCTTAGTTTGTTGCCCTGTCAATCAATACTTGACAATTTCAAACCAGATATCAATATAGTATTCTTGTAACGATTGTTAGTCGAATATTGATGCTTGAAGGCACAATAATTGAAGATTAAATAAACGAATTGGAGGCAAATGAAACTGATTGTTTTAAGATGAAATTTTGCCTCTCTTGCAGGCAGAACTTGATTTTCTCACACTCTTGAACGATATATTGGTGTTAATTTTACTGCTGGCACAATAGTGCTTTGCGGTTCTTTTGTAGAGACCGTTTCAGCTCTAACAGAAGTGAGTTAGTCGACAACAGAATGAATGTGTGCTATTGTGGGGAGAAATCTTTCAAAAGCTGTGTATAACAGAATGGACTTGATGTGTAAGCCTAGATGTAACAGTAGGAGAGCAGGCAATCTGTGCGCACAGAGCAGAATCAACCATCAGGCACTGTATAGCCAAAGAAAATCTGGGATTATGTTTGGTTACTTGTAACAATATAAGGATTACAACTGAGATTATTAACATTGGAAAGTCAATTCAAGTGGAAAGGACTCGACTTGGGGCCAAACAACTTCAAGAAAGACAAAAAAAATACATATTCAAAATATAATGCAGGAATTTTGGCATCCTTTAGGCTCATGAGCACATCATTTAGAAACATTTGAAAATATATGTAGTTCATGGCAAAGGCAAAAGAAATCAGAGTAAATAACTAGTAGAAACCGAGCTACTATTAACATTCTTTAATGAGCCATGACACATTTTTGAACTATGTTGGATTCTCCTTGGAGCAATAGGTAGCAAGGAAGATTTAAGAGCCAATTTAAAAGTAGCCCTCTAGTGTATTGTACTCTATTTTCCATAGGTGGCTTAAGTTGAATGAATTTATTGACTTCACCTTGGTGAAACTTGTGTAATTTTAGAACAAGATAGGTGACCAATTGTAGCTAATGACACTAATGCCTAGCGATTGATCTTGCCTCAGACCATTCACTATTCAACTAAATTTCAAATAAAAATATATTATTTGCTAGTAGATCATCCTAAGGCGATTACCTAGTCGACTCAAATAACATTCAACTTCCTAGTCTACTGTTATACTAGTAGATTGAACTCACTTGAGTCTATTGGATCTCAATTATAATCAATCTAAGGTTGAGTCATTGCCTATGTTAAGGTATACATGAAATCCAAAGTACTAGTTTTGACTTTGAGCCTTAGGTCAAATTTAACCGGTCAAGACTATCACTTGTCTATAGTTGACTCTTTCAAGACTTCAACCTTGGTTAACATCTAGTTGATTTTGACCTGTTGAAACTTTAACTTGTATAGGGTTCATTGTTTTGGGGCTCCTTCTTACTTAACATCTAATTAACTTTGACTTGTCGGGACTTCATCACTTGTAAATATTTAGTTGGTCTCAAGTTGCCTAGACTTCCATTGTCAATACATGTTAAACTTTCTATTGCCAACTGCCCTTGTTGGACTTTCTCTAATACTCAATGTTCAGTTGACCTCAACCAATTTAAAATTCATCTACTATTTCTACTATTAATATTTTGGTTAATTATATTGGTTTCTCTATATACGTTTTAAAATTTTATTTCACTAAACAAGCAGTGAAAATATAATAATATATATTATTACAACACATGTATCAAAAATCATACGAGGATACATACTCATGTAGACATAATCATAGAAAAGATGACATAAATAAATTATATCTGTTAGATGATACGAAGCGGAAACAACATCAATTAGAAACCTTCAGAGAGATTGCCTATACTTATATCCACGCCGAGATATCCACGAGACAACTTCACTAAGTCATGTGTCCTGTCTTCATTTCTATACTAGTCAAAAGAAGGAGACAAAGCGATCCGAGAGATAACCTATGGTTTGATTTGGTATCCAACGGTTCAAAGTAACTTGACAATACGAATCAAATTGAACGGAAGCAATTAAGCTGTCGTTCGAATGTCAGATGGCTCGCTGCTGATGAGAGGTAGCAAGCCTAATGGTGTCAGAGTTCTGGCAACAACAATTGCTCACTAGAACAATAGCCAAGCGCGAAGGAAGAAGGATACCTTGCGGCTAGAAAAAACCTTTGCTTCTCTAAGTTGGTCAAGGCGGCAAGCTCCAACCTGGAAGGAGGTGGCTGGCAAACAAAGGAGATGGAGGCCAAAAGCTAGACGCCAGTGGAAGATCGCCGGCTGGAAGTTCTCTTGGACGACGACACAAAGGGGAGGAAGGTGAGTGGCGACTAGAAGAGGAAGAGAGGGAAGAATAAAACATAATTTTTAGGTTTTCTAATTTTGTTAAATCTCTCTTCTATAAAGAATAAATTTTTAATGGGTTTGATTTGTGAACCAAAACCCGAATCAGTTAGCCCAAAACCCAAATCAATAGCCTTAGGTTTGGTTCAAGGTCAAACCATGTTGGTTCAAAATCAAACTATCTTTTAACTAAAACCAAACCAATTTAGTTTATAATTAAATTAAAGAGGGTCCACTTTGTATTTAAAAGGCGTGATTCATCTGCACTTCCATTCCGATAAAATATCTTTTTGTCTTTCGTCTGGTCCAATCAAACTTAATCTCTCTTGATCTGAAAATCTAATTCTCAAACTTGTTTTATGTCTTTTAGATAATCTCGTAGTGCATATGACCTTATAGGTTCTCGATTTATATTGGTCATCCATAATTAACCATTAATTGTCGATTGATCATAAGTGACACCTAGTAGTATAATATGACCCCTATTAATTAGAAAATCACAGTTGATTCAGAATTACTTCTAAACCCTTCAATAGATATAATTGTTTATATGTATATTCCTTTCACTCATCTTATACTCGCTTAGTTTAGGACATGATTTATGTGTCAATCATCACTAGGCTGACTACGTCACACCTAGTCCAAGCAGTAGTTTCTTGTCATGCAGATTCAAATTACTTAAACATCTGTCTAAGAAGACTATCCTCTTGACGTGTTTCTGCTTTGACCAAAAACTTATGAGTAATAATCCTGACAAGTGATCATAGGGTAAACGTCTCCTAATAATAAGAGTGGTGAATCCTTTATAGACTACTCAATCAACTTTGGGCATTTCGACTTATATCCAATCATTCCGGATCCACACCTCCGAAGAGATATTTGTTTAAGATGTCAAAGTATAAGTTTTCATGACCAAGATAACTTGAATACCTCAAGTCGAAGGGAATTTATACTTGAGTTGTAATGAGATCTTCATAAACATGTATAAAACTACATGAATTCTCATGGCAAGTTACATCCGATGAACAAGTTACCCTTAGCCAACATCCATATGTTAATTCTCAACATCCCATTGTTACCAACTAGTTAGGATTAGTTGCTTGATTAAACCAAGGAGTCTAACATATGCTAGTTTTACATAATCAATGATGTCCAGTTTATCAATTCATCGGGAATATTTCAATATGTGCATAATTATACATATATAGATAATCACTAATTGTGATCCAATCATAATTTTTCTCATCCTATACATTGTATTGTGAACCTTATTAATTGAGTTTAAGATTTAATCAAATACATAGAGAATGTACATTTAAATAGTGATTTTATTTATCCAATAAATAATACATTATCTAAGGCGATTGCCTTAGGACACCTCTCAAATATAACAAATCATGACCTATTTGACATATCTAATTGTAGGATCTATTCGATGCTAAAGGGGGATGAATAATGTCCTCGTCTTTTTGTCATTTTCTTTTCTATCAAAGTCATTAGTAACAGCGGAATAATAACAAAATAAAATAAAAGGAAGACATCAGAATTTTAACATGATTTGGCAACCCCTCCAAGGTCCCTACTCCACCTGACACTCAACTGTGAGTCTAATAGTTTCTTTCTCCTTTCCGGATACTTTTTGGAGGTAGAGAAATCTCTTATAAGATTTGTAAGATACAATCACAATAATAAAATAATATGTAATTCAATATAATAACAAGAAACAAACTTGTGTAGATCGATTCGATTGAAAACCTTGAATGTCACAACACTTTGCCTGGCACTTCTCGAATCAGATAGACTAAGTTTAGAGCACTTTTTGAGCCCTTGAACGAAGATGGATGATAGTAATTGATATTTGAAGAGACTACCTCGAGTCCCTTTGAGTCTCTTTTTATACTGCTCAATTGACACTCCTCTAGTAGATTGGACCCTTTAATGACTCAGTTGGAAATTCAATCCTCTTCAGGATAAGTTTTGACTCTCCGATCAACTAGATGCCCTTCGATCGCCTGGAGCTCAATCAAAACTTTATCTGTGGCGCAATTCGTGTGAACCAGATAAGGTCCCCTTCGGTCACTCAGACTTTTGGTCGACCGAAATTCCCTTCGATCATCCGGACCATGAGTCTAATGACTCAGGCCAGTTTCCAACTGGTCCCACTGAGGCTTCATCTAGATGTTGTTTCCTGTAAGACAAATAAGCAGACAACAAACAAGTGCTAGACCTAGTAACACTATTTGATTTCTAACTAGGACTTCCACTGCTTAGTTCTCAACTAGGACTTTCATTAGTAAGCCCCGTTGAGACTTCTACTGTCTGATTTCCAACCAGGACTTTCATTGCCTAGTTCTCAATTAGGGCTTCCACTACCTAGGGTTCACTCCCCTAAGATTTTTCATCAACTGTCAAGTATTTGATCATACTTTGACTTCTTACTCACTTCCAAGCTACAAGTCAACTTTGATTTTGCTTGGACTTTACACTCAACTTGATTAACTGTGATCTAGTTATTTGATCATCCTGGACCAAATCCCTTTAAATATATTAGTCAAATTAAACCATAAAAATTCTGGAGGTCGATTGTGTATGATCGAGTTTGAGTGCTAGACTTCTTACTCACTTCCAAGCTACAAGTCAACCTTGCCTTTGCTTGGACTTTACACTCAACTTGATCAACTGTGATCAAGTTATTTGATCATCTGGACCAAATCCCTTTAAATATATTAGTCAAATTAAACCATCAAAATTCTAGAGGTCGATTGTGTAGGATCGAGTTTGAACGCTAGAGGGGGTGAATAACGCATTCGTCATGTTTTTACTTGTTTGCAAAGCTTAAGATAAATCAGAGTAAAACGTGCAACTGAAATAGAAGAATTGAATACTTTTATTTACTTGGTTTACAGCCACAGGCTGCTACTCCAAGGCCCACGATCTATGATCATTTTTAACGGATAATTTATTAGTAAATTCTCCTCTTACGAGAAGGAGTTTTTGCTTTTGTAAAATAAGTTAGGAACGACAAACCTTACCATCTTAAGAGTTTAAGTACAAAAAGAGAAATAAAAAGATTACCGACTAGTAAATTAAAAGTGTAGTGCAGAAGTCGGTGTAGCTCCTCGGCGTTACGATAACATATTGGATTGTTCGCACATAGGAAGTCATTGTAGAAGTGTATAAATTGTCTTCTAGGGTATTCTCTCATAGCTGCATATAAAGGCTGATTCGGGCACCTTGAAGTCCTTCCGGGCGCATCCATGTCATCCCGTCGATCCGCTTTCGACGCTGACTCGACATTTTCTGGGCGCTGGTGTCCCTTCTGTGTGTCTGGAGCCTTTCCGAGCACTTGGAGGTTGAGGTGTCCCGACCACTGGGAACTTGTCACCTCATCTGCCTCGCTGGCCTATTCGATTGACGTCTGGGCGCTTGGATCCCTTTCGAGCACCTAGACCGTCTGATCGCTTAGATCTAAATAAGGGTGCCCGAAATTCAGTTCCAGTCTCTTCTTTCCTACATCACAGAGTTAGTCCAGAATAAAATATAAGCAGGAATTTGACAGTTTTGGCAAAGTTTCTGGTCTTGACTTTTAGATTTTCAATGTAATCCTAGGTCAGATCGATTCCTATTGTTCCTCTTCCCGGGAACGTGTCCTCACCCACCCCACTAAGAAAAATTTATCTTTTACCAATCGATCCTCTAGACCTGTTGGACTTTTGCTCAGCTTTTGATCCTCGACACCCAGGACTTCTACCGCTAGACGTTTGATCCTCCAGACTAGCCTAGACTTTCTCGCCTAATGCTTTGATCTGCCAAGTCTTCTTGTCCAGTCCTCCTGACCAGGACTTCCTTGCTCAGTCCTCCTGATCAGGACTTCCTTGCCCAGTCCTCCAGACCAGGACTTTCTTGCCCCGTCCTCTTGACCAAGACTTCCTTCACCTAGCCACAACTAGGACTTTCCTATGCTACCTTCATACTTAATTTAGCTCATTTGTCCACTTCACAAACTTAACTTAAACCCTTTGCGATTATCAAAATCCTGGTTCAATCATCTGGTGCCTGCATCAACAATCTCCACCTTTTTATTATGACAACTTAGGTTCCAAGTTAAGTATAAGTTTCCTTTAACAAAAAGAAGTTTGCAATGAAATTCCAAGTCAACAATACTGACTCCCCTTTGACTCAAATTCTCCCCCTAAAGTTAAGATATACTTAGAGAAAATTTTGAAAACAAAATTTTTTTCTCTTCCTTTGAACTTAACATAGTTCTTTTTATTTTGTCAATTGGTCTAAGAACTATCCAAGTCATGCTTAAGATTTTTAAAAATATTTTGTAAATCTTTTGTTTTTCTTGAAAAAAGACTAAGATTGTGAAGTTTTGAACATCTTCCAAGGACATTTTAAAATAAGAAAAAGTCATTTTTCAAAAGACATTTTAAAAATTTTTTACAATTCAAAAAAATTTTACTTTAAAATTTGAACTTCTACTTGATTTTAAAATTTGAACTTGTACTTTAACTTGAACTTTTTTCTTCTTTGACATAATCAAAAATAAATTCAAAGGTTTTCTGAAAATTTCTCAAGGGTTTTTTTTTAAAAAAGATTTTAAAAAATAAATACAATTTCAATCAAGCTAGAAGTTGGATTTGAATCCAAGCATGCCATTTATATTATATATATATAAATATTTAGATAAAAAAATTATCTTTTAGTCACATGTCTAACTTATTGGTACTAGCTGACTATTAAAAGATAGCAGTTTTCACTAAGTTAGTCAAGTTAAGTGTATTATTTTAGCTAGTCTTTTATTATGCAAGAACACTTAATTTGATATATGTTTGTACTTATTTTTAGTGCAGATTTATTTTGATGCACAGACATAAGCATTGAAAATCCAAACTTTTACCCTATGCATCCAACACCGTTCTAGGTTTCACAATACACAATTATATCTAGTATGTTTTGTGAGATACGGTTAACCTAAATCTATAGGTACATGATCTCTACTAGGAGTACCTAGGCTAAGTCCAAATTTTATCTTTAATTTTTAAATCAAAATTTAAAAATATCTTTCTGAAACTAAGTTATTTTTTCAAAAAATGATAAGTAAATAATTTTAAATTTTTTTGAAAGTATAAGTAATAGTAGTTTTGAAAATCAAGAGTTTTTTTAAAAAAAATAATAATAAAAAATTAATTTAAAATTTTGATCTTTAGTCTATTAAGCATATTCTTAATTTAGCAAAAAAATACAATAAATTATTATAAGATAAGTCAATGCACTAAATATGAAATGAGTCAAAGTCAACATAGTGCTAATACAACTAAAAAGAAGCAAAAAATCTAATGGGGTCTACTGGGGAGGAGGAGGTGGGTGGCCTATGCTCCAAGATCTGACCATGTCCATCATCTTAGCATACCTAGCTTGATGATAAGTGGCTTTTGGATAGGATAAATTAGGATTATATGGTATTATTTTGATCATTTTCTTTATCATAAATTGGGTTTATAGTTTATTTCTTTAACTTGGATTAATTTGATGTCTTCATCTTATTTTTTATTAATTTGAGGTAATTAATGTGTATTAATTTATGCTATTTGATTTTGCAAGAAATTAGGATGAAGATACTAATTTTTGGATAATTGTAATCAAGCCCAATTATAAAAGAATTAAAATCAGGCAGAAAATCAATTCAAAAAGCCTACAAAAAAGCCCAATTTGGACAAAAACCAGGTTTGGTTCGACTCTGGTTCAGTTCTGGCTCAATCTGGTTCCAACCGATCGATTTAGCATGAGTTTATAAGGCAATTTCGGTTCAAGCGATGAGGGGGCTCGACTGATTCTAGGTTTCTCACTTCTCTCAATCGCAACTAATGTAGCTTCTCCTCTCACGCGATCATCTTCTTCGTTGAGCCCCTTCATCGTCTTCTTCGCATGTTCTCCGTTCTTCTTCCCGATTGGCATTAGCGCAGCTGCATGCAGTAGCTGCACAACGAGTGCCAACGACTTGCAGGAGATCTCGCCGACGTGGTTTTGAATGCGAGAGCCTTCTTCATCCCCATCGATGGCGGAACAGTCACTGAGAGTGGCCAACTTCGACAATTGGTGGTCAGTAGCATTCCGCACAGTAGGGACGCCAACTGTGAGTGGTTGCTCCGGCAAGCTCCCTATACCTCTATATCCACCGGAGCTCCGAGCAGCAGTCAACCTCGTCGATGTGGTTTCGAACATGGGGAGGTTCTATTTGGAACTTTGATCATCTCTCATCAACGGGAGAAGCAAGGTAAGGATTCCTATTCTTTCATTCTAACTCTCTATTTGTGGACAACAGGGGTCGGGGCTAAGGAAGAAGCTTCGAATCTTGGCTTCTCTGATCAATTTTCACCAGATTTGTCCAGCTCCGGTGAGATCCTCGTTCCTGTTGGCGTAAATTTGCCAAAACCTTGTGTTCTTCGTTCTGTGTCAATTCGGAAGCAACATACTCCACCTTGTTACAGTGACCTTGTTCTGTTGAATAATTGGTTGTTTTCTTTTAGGTTTTACTTGACCGTCAAAACCCTCATTATTTGATGTTCTTTCTGTTCTTGTTTATATGATTTAAATTCAAGTTGAATGGTTGTTTAACTCTAATGTGTTTCATATTATAGATTGTTGATAGGAATAGATTGTTGAGTTGAATGTTGGTTGGATGGTTGAGTTAAATGCTTGTGCAAATGCAGTAATGGAAAATGTTGTGTTGTTGAATGTGTTGGTAATGGGACATGATAGATTAGTTTATTGTTGTTGAATGGAACGTAGTGGGATGTTTAATTTTGTTGTTTGATGTTTGTAATGGATAATGGTATAAACTTGTTCTTGATGTAGTTTTGTTATTGGGTTGAAATCGATTGTAACTAATCATGTTTAGTTGTTGAATGTGTTTGTAGTAGAACCACATGATGCGTTGTTTGATGTATAGGAAATGGAAATGATATGTGGATTGTTGGTTGATTATTGAAAATGGAATTTGTTTTGTTGTTTAGAAAGTAAATAGAACATCTTGTATTGTGTACTTTGAGAAATTGTTGGTATAATGACCAGTTCATCTTAATGGTTTGCAAATTAAATTATGTTGTGTTTATTACAGTTTGATGATGAACATGTTCCTGCTTGTTTTAAATAATTGTTGATATTCGATGTTGTATTTATTCATGTTTAGATAACTTAGGTTTAGTTGTGTTGGGATCGTCTTAGTGCAATGCGTGTGCTTATACGTTTTGAAAACGTACGCAGCGGAAATAAATAAATAAATATATTTAATTATTAAACAACACATGCATGCATAAACAAGTTGTGTTTAATTTGTAAATTCATTTAAGATCTTGTTATCGATTTGGTTCTGTATCGTTTGGCATGTGTCCGTAAGAAACAAGTTCCTTAGTGGATTGCCTGTCGGAAATGGTCCAAGACCGTGGGCTTTGGAGTAGCAGTCTTGAACTGTGAACCAAGTAAAAAAATCGACCGTCTCTTTGTGTTTGTGCTTTTTAATTTACTTTCGTATTGTATTCTTTGTACTTCCGCTTACGTACTTGCTTCCGCACGTTTAACTCATTCATCAAAAATCGGTTGAAAAGCGATAACGTGCTATTCACCCCCTCCCCCTAGCGCGTTCTATCGATCCTACAGAGGAGGGTGGCGTGAGTGTTTCTGTTCTCATAGTCAGCCATCGCCGGACACGGGAAAGGAGATGTAGCACCGCGCCATCTGGTAAAGGAAGAGCCCAGGCAGCGCTGGGTCTCTCCGGCAGACGACGCTCGGGAAGAAGAGGCTCGGTTCCCCTCTATTTTGTCACGGCGGAATCTCCCCAACTCCCACGTCGTCAGCCCTCTCTTCCTCGCAGCTGAAAACCAAGGATGGCGGTCAGTAGAAGATGGCGTCGAAAAGCCTCCTTGCTCACGATCGGCCGTCGTGCTCGTCGGGAAGAAGCTTAGCTAGTGTCGTGGCTCTAGAAGAAGAAGCACACCCTCGATGCCTTATTTTCGCAGCATCGGGCGGAGAAGGACGAGGAACAAGGTGTCGTTCACGAAGAAGAAGACAAATCGCGATCCCTTTTAAGCTACAATGATTGCTCTTTTTTTCCTTTTTTCTATTTTGGGCGGTAGCCAAAAATCAGAAAGAAAATAAAACAAAACCAAAAACCTTAATTTGGGTTGAACCGAACCGTTACTGTAGCGAACCTGACCAATTTGGTTCAAAACTAAATCGCTTGGTTCACTAACCAAATGTAACGTCCGAAAAAATCTCAAAAATAATTTTAGAAATATTCTATGATTTTTCTAGAATTTTAGAATATTTTTCTGGAATTTTTGGAG
>JBBMKF010221690.1:0-35439 GCA_037834155.1 Curcuma caesia
CCATATACCAAATAAACTCTATAAAATAGATTTAGTATAATAATAAAATATACTAAAATACAGACTATTTAAAATTAGCTAAATCTCCACCAACTTGGTCTTCAGTTAGTTGTTAGGCCCCGCGGACCTAACGGGACTTCCTGCTAGGACTCAACCATCCTGGACTTCAGCTTGGTGTTTGGTTCTAAATCTTTCAACCCTGCACACTTAGTAAGAAGGTTAAACTCATAATAAACCTAACTTTAATGTATTTGTCATTCATTAAAACTTGAGTTAGACCGTTAGTGCAAACTACACCAACAGTCAGAGTATCTTCGGGGCATTCAGGAGCAAGTGAAACTGGTTATTCATGACAACAATACCAAGTATAAGACTCGGGTCGACAATCATCGTCGTCATGTACTTTTTTATGTGGGTGATTATGTTTGGACAGTTTTGACTCGTGATCGTTTCCCGACTGACGATTACAATAAACATAAAGATCAAAAGATTGGGCCGTGTGAGATACTGCAGAAGATCAATGACAATGCATATATGTTGTGCCTTCCAAGTCACATGAAGACTTCTGACATTTTTAACGTGAAGCATTTGAGTCTGTGTTCGAGGGATGTTGATGATACTTCTATGAACTCGAGGACGAGTTCTTTTCAACATGAAGCGACTAATGTAGGATGATTCGAAGATTTTATTACTATGTTTTATAATTTTTATTTTTAATAACTTTAAAGTTTTTGATGTTTAGAGTAATTGAAATTTTCTATTAGTTTTAAAATTTTCTATTTTTTATTTTAAAATTTGTTTAGGATTTTTAGGATTTCAAGTATGTTAAGAATTTTTCTTAAGATTTTGTATTTGAAGTCCGTTTAGGATTTTTAGGATTTCAAGTTTGTTAAGAATTTTTTTATTAGGAATTTTTCTTAAAATTTGGGTCTATATAAACATCTTATGAGTTGATGTCTAGGGGACAAGAAGTTTGGTTAATTAAATAAAAATTGTTTTTGGCAAAAACCCTAAAGGTAGCGCCGCCGCGACTTTCTACTCATTTTTTTCAAATTTCTCAAACTTGTTCTCTCCTTAATTCTCCTCCAATCTTCCTCTAAAATAATCACTATTTTGTTCGACGTCAAAATAGAACTAATCTCGTGTGCAAAAGTATTGGATGTGACATACAAAGATCCTGAAACTTTCAATGTTAACTCATAAAAAACTTACAGTAGAGATGCAAAAAGTCTAAGATTATTCCAATCTACATTTGTTGGCTTCCCATCAAAAGTTTTTAATTCTCTTTTAGGTTTACCATTTGATTCAAATATCATTTCTCCATTTTCATTCAAATCAACATGCTAATCTGTATATTGAAGATCTAATTTAAAACATGAACCTTGTTCATCAAACCGATCAAAAACTCTTTTCAATGGCTGGTACATCTAATGAGTTCATGTTTTCAATTTTTTCAATCTCTATATATTCTTTGAACTTGCTTAACCTAGAAGGAGATTGTTTAACATATTTAATTGCATTTCTGACTCTCATCATAGATTGATTTATATCTTTTAAGCCATCAGCAATAATCAAATTGATTATATGAGCTACACATCTCATACTCCTTTCAAAATAGTGGAATCCCAATTAATCATCTTTTTTTTGAAACTATTGATAGCAATATCATTTGAACTTGCATTATCAATTGTAATAGTGAAAATTCTTTTAATTCCCTAACCCCACAAATAATTTTCAATGGTTAAACTAATAGTCTCCCTTTTATGATTTGTAATTGGACAAAAGTTGAGAATGCTTTTCTATAACTTTCAATTTGTATCAAGATAATGAATTGTTAGACATATATAGTTGATTTTTTGAATCAATGTACATGTATCAGTGGTTAAAGAAACTCTTTATGTTGAATCATGTAATAAATTTTTTAATTTTTTCCTTTCAACTATATATAATTCAACACAATCACATGCAACTATTCATCTTGATGGAATTCGAAACTTTGGACACACCATAACCATAAATACTTTAAATCCTTCTCTTTCTACAAATTTGAAAGGGAATTCATCCGTTATGATCGTTCTAACTAATGCTTTTCTAAATGCATCATGATCAAATTTTCAAGAAATCAAACACACCTCACCCTCTCTTGAATTTAGTTGTAAACTTAACTATGTTTGAGTTGTTTCAACAACATGAGGGTGTTTTTTACATAAGGTAATATGAGATCTCAAATTTATTGTTCCATTCTTGTGTGGATCACAAAAAAATTCTTTATCACGATATTTGCATTTGACTTTTATCTCTAATGCATCATTAGTAAACTTTATGAAATAATACCATATGTCACTTCTTGGTTTTATTGATTTTCTCTTAGTTACCTTTCCTTTAGAATCTACGGTAGTTTTTGTTCCGACTAAAGTATCAATTTCAGATTGTGGTACGGAACAACTAGTATCAACATCCATATTTGATAAATTTCCTTGCATTGATATCAGACAAATACTAATCACAATTCACAAATGCACAAACACTGTCCAAAAAATTACAAGATATCATAGTCACAGACGCCCTCTCACGAGGTCTGAGGTGGACCAGCGAAACCTCGGAGTCACAGACGCCCTCTCACGAGAGCAAGGAGAGGGGATCGAGGTAAGCACTTACAACGAGAAAGACTAGAAGGTGCCTACGACAAGAGCAACAAGAGAAGAGAGGATTGAGGTGGACCGACGAAACCTCGGAGTCACAGGCGCTCTCTCATGAGAGCAAAGAGAGGGGATCGAGCCAAGCACTGACGACAAGAGGGATAGAAAGGCACCGACGACAAAAGCAACATCCGACGGAAGAGGATTAGGGCGACGGAGATGCAGAGTTAAGACAGAAGTTGAGTAGCGCAACGTGAGTGAGCAAGCGGATTTAGGATTTTTTTAATTTTTAACAATTTTACATTTAAATCCAATTGATTTAAAATTTCAATTTAACCAAATAAAAAAAAATTAAAATCAGTCGAAATAATCAAAATAATTAATTTTTTTATAAAAAACAAAAATTTTAAAATAACCAAATTTAAATTTTTTATAAATTTGATCAGTTCAATCAATTTATTCGATTTAATCATCCCTATTTAAAATGAGTATACAACAAGCAGTGTATAATATACGTCAATTATACATCAACCTAAATATGCAAGTATGATGGGTTCCTTTGGGCATAAACGTGCTTGGAGCTAAGCACGTGCTGCAGTTTGCAAAACAATGTGTGAAACTTGAAATGTTTCTCCATGTTTCAACTGATATTTTTACTTGTTTTCTTTTGTGCTTCTAAAATCATCATATTTAATCTAAGCTAATAATTAAATACATTTTTTTCTTCTCCCCAGCTCACGTATCTGGTACTGAGCACAGTGGGCTCATATCAGAGAAGCGACTGTTCATGGATGAAACTCTGAGAGGATCAAACTCTTATTATGAATTTGACTTCAAAGCTGAGTAGATTTGGCAGAGAAGGTGGAGTGCAGGCTGATCATAATAATCTCGCTCCACAAGCCCAAAAACTTGCCATGAAAGAGTTGGGCATGCAAAGGTTAATTCAAATAAAACTATATATAATATTTCTGAATGACTAACCGAAAAACTATCAAACTAATCAAAATTGCATAATATATCCAAAAGAGCAAGATTTTTTTAGTGGCCCAAGTATCATAACGAGCTTCTCTAGAGATCCATTGCCTGGTAGGATAGAAGGCATAAGGTCAAACAAATACAACTCTATACTCAATCAATCTACACGAGATCATGTGTGGATTAATTGTTGGCGATGCAACTGGTGCAGGACAATTGACATCTTCATGATGGCTTATGCCAACAGGAAGCTCCAAAGTTTTCCAGTAGACCCTCAGAGGACTGTAGATTTCGTATTCTGTTTATGTTTGAAACTATACCAAAAC
The DNA here is from genome assembly GCA_037834155.1 of Curcuma caesia. Lineage (NCBI taxonomy): Eukaryota > Viridiplantae > Streptophyta > Magnoliopsida > Zingiberales > Zingiberaceae > Curcuma > Curcuma caesia. Next base: position 3,941 of record JBBMKF010221690.1, read on the forward strand.
TGAAAATATACATTAATTGACTATGCATGAATGCAGGTACCAGGAGACATGATAGTGAATGCTATAATGACAAGTGAAATCCATTGTGCTATTTCTAGAATGATACAAGATTAATGCTAACAAGAGCTGTGTCAAACTCCTGTCACATACAAGCTAGCTGCAAAAACAATGTCGCGTTTTATAGCATTTGAGGCTGTTTCCATCTTCTTGTAAAGGCCAGAGTTGCCCATTATTGAGGCTGCATTCTTGAATTCACGACATGTTTCATCCAGTCTAACAATAGTTCTTACTATGAGACCTTCAGGTACGTCAGTGAGCTCACAAATATCAGCAAATGGGGTTCCCTGAAATGCATAAATAGAATATCAGGGAGGACTTCTGAATGATGTAAAATACAGTGAAAAGTATGTCATAAACCCAGACCTTTGCCCATTCGTATACAACTTCAACAAGGCCAAACTTGAGATTGTCTCGTGCATATTCCACTGGATCGATAGCGAGTTTAAATTGTGCCTGGAGTTGACCCAACCTTATCGCAGTATCATATAACCTAACACAGATAGGAAGGGAAGATGATGCCATGATGAGAAATATAAATAATAAGATTCTTGACGTTCTAATTATTGTAAAATTGACACTGAGAGTTGTTTGCCAATTTAACAATGAAAAAACATTAAAACACTGTTTTACACATGAAACATTATTAAGCACAAATGTTCATCTTTCACTAACATCCTAATCAACCGTAAGCCAATGTTGCATATAACAAATCTAAAGAAATACCACATCAATTGAAGGCTTTCCCTGAAGGGATAGATATATGAATGCTCATGTTGTAAGTGGGATGGTACATACTTGTAAAGTCAACAAGGCCTACGGGGTTATATAAACAAATATGAACAAATTGTGAAGGTGATTCAGAAAAGGTTATTAAAGTTACTTGGACACTTATTATGGCTATAACGAGGCCTAGGGGGTTTCCTAAACACTTCCTTTGTTGGATTAAAGGATGGTTGACCTCCAGCTTACTTAATTGTAACATGTAAAGTCAATGGAGTGAGTTGAGCAATAGTTGCTAACTAGAATGTTGGACCATATGTCGCTCAGATGAAAATCTTTCTGTGAAATTTTTCTCATAATTTTTATGATGACCTGTCCTACAAATAATTACAAAGTCCATGTCAGCAAGTCTCAAATTCATATTAATGTAGTATGAGCCAACAATAATGAAGATTTCAAATGTTCTTGGTCATAAAGTAGGCTCTTATCCTTTCAAGTATCTTGGGGTATATCTTAAGAAATCTACATACATTTCTTATTAGAATAATTTAGCACATATATATACAATTGTCTACAAAAGAAAAAAAAAAGTCACACAAGCCGTGATCTTTCAACTACCAAAAACAAAAACAAAAAAGTAAAAAACTTTCCTAAAAAATCAGGAAAAAAAGAAAAATACAAAAGAGAAATAAATTAATCTTCTATCAAGAAAATCAATCAACAACAACCACCAAAGCCTTTATCCCACTACATGAGATCGACTATATGGATCCTCCTACGTCATTAAGCTAGACCTCTTATTATATCCTCATCTATATTGTATTGTTACTAATTAAATCTTCTTTGATCTCCTTCTTCCTTTATTAATGTGGATTTCTCATAGTCTCACATCTCCTAACTAGGGGCATTTATTGAACACTAAAGTATGTGTCTATACCATCTTAGACGTGTCTTTTGGAGTTTTCCCTCAATAGAGATGCAACCCCAAATTTCTCTTTAATGTTTGTTTTTTTTTAATCTTTTTCATGCTTATATGTTCGTATATTCACTTTAACATCCTTATCTCTGCGATTCTCATCTTTTGTTCGTTTGCTCATTTCATAACCTAACATTCATCTCCATATAACATAACAGATCTAACTACCATTTTATAAAATTTTCCTTTGATCTTTAGTACCTTACAATTACAAATAACATCTGATACTCTTCTCCATTTCAATCATCTTGATTGTATCATATGTAAAACATTTTTATCAACCCCTTAAGGTAAAAATCTTTTACTTTTAATGTTTTTGTCATGATTCGAACTTAGCATTTACTCTTTCACATGTTTCATTGACTAAAAAAATATCTACAAATAACATATACCATGGTAATGTGTCTTAAATATATCCAATGAGTTCTGACTAGTGCAAAAAGGTATGAATTTAGAGTTATCCATGATATAACCCTATCTTTATAAGAAATGTCTCAGTTAATCCACAGGGAAATAAATTAATCTTCCAAAATTAAAGTGATTGCTAAATGACCCTAATGCTCAATATTCCAACATGTCTCACCTCTAAAGTTCAAAGTTTGTTGGTGGAGAAAGTAACACTCAAGATAGGAAGCTAGCAATTAAAAATATCTCAAACTAATTAATTTAACTATGGGCTCTATGCCTAATGTGATGAATGGCATTTCAGTGAAACATAAGAGATCTTTCTATGCCTAAACACTTAAGTTTAATTTGAATAAATAGAGGGTAGTGACTACTAGAAGGATTGTGGCTGATTGAGCCTGAGTGCTTGGAGGAAGAAATAATGTTAGTCATTCATAAGTGAAAAAGAGAGTGGGGGTGTTCATCTTAGGCTTCCAAAAAAATCAGTGATGTATTTTGGTACTGAAAGGTTGTTTGATGGTACAGATTGGGAATTGAGATAATTGAGACATTCAATTAAATGGTGGCATGTGAATTTGAAGAGCTAGGCTAGTGCAGGAGCTTATACAGAGATCAATGGAGTGTTAATTGCCTCTATTGAATCTTCTCAAATCTATTAGTGAACGAAACTTGAACGTTTTAACATTCCTAATAGTAAGTGTGAGGACAAATGGATTACAGATGTAGTGTTGATGGAGACTTGTCAGCTAAGTTTTCTTATAATTTTACAAGAGAAAGTAGTCTGGAAAAAAATGGATCAGCATAAGATGAATTAAGAAGGGCTTGTGGAGCGACAATATCACCAAGGGTGAAAAATTTTATATGGAAGGTGGCCTCAGGGAGATTGCATACATCGAGTTACTCACGATCAATCTAGATACCTCTCCCAAGAAATGGAATGTGCTGATGGATGATCTGAGACATTTTTAGTAAATTGTATTTTATTAGGCTGATGATTTTTAAACATTCACTTCTGTAACTACGTGGAAACCGTGATAAAACAACAATGAGAGATTTAAGGACTGACCTCTTGTTAATAATACTGGAGCTTTGGTAAGGAGAATAGAGAAGTGCCTAAATATGAGAATGTGGTGTCAGTAGGAGTTCTTAGAGAGGTTGAAACTGCACTTTGTTGATATTAAGAGGGATGGAGTTTGGTGTTTCCTGATGCTGCCTGGAAGGCTGAGAAAAGTTATGCAACAACTGGGATTGTGAAAGCTGACCCTAAAGAGGTTGTTGTGGAAGACCCTGTAGTTTGGGCTTCTTTTACAACACAACGTGAGCTTCTGAACATCAAAGATGGATTAAATATTGATTGGAGAATGAATTAGTCAGTGGAGAAGTAGTTTATTGGTTCTAAATATGCTATTATCTATGTAGATGTACTAATGATGTTGTTTGGCTATTAATAAAGGATATTTATAGTCTTGGGAAGAGTTTGGTGGAGCAGTGGTGTAATGTTGGTAGGAATAATAACAGTTTGGCTAATTTCTTAGCCAAATTTGGACATAGAAAGAGTGGGAATTTCTATTATTACTGGTTTTGTGATGTTTACTTGATGGAATTAGTTTAGTAGGCTTCTGTTGGGGAAAGAAAACAAATCCATGAAAGACATCTTCCATGAACCCTATAATGTAGAGTTTTCAACACTAATGTGTGATGATGTGCTACTTGGGTGGGTGAGTAGGAGGGAATTGAGGAGGGAGACACAAAAGAATAGGAAAAAGCATGTGGACAACCATGTTTTCAATTTTTCTCATGTACCTTTCACACCCTCCTCCCCCAACATTTTACTCAAGCATCCATATAAACAAACCATAAAAGACTAGATCAAGCTTTATAAGCATTCTTAAATATCACTTTGCAAACTGGAATGAAAAAATATCAAAAGAAAGAAATTTGATGATATTAATCTGTTTCTAGAATTTAACCCAGTAACTAAAAATCAGCTTACATCGTTACATATGCATAAACATACATAGTGAGAGATAATATTGTATATTATGATATGTGGTTGGGTTTAAAATAGGATCCAATTATATTAAAACCATAGTGCGTATTGATTATGTGGCCAATTACGAGGGTTGGATATGTGAGCTACATATGTGGGCCAAGTTTCAAGTAATGGGTTAGATATGTGAGCTACAAATTGATCAAACACGTTTAAGCTAAGTGAATAAAAGAAAACACCAACTTAGTTTATGGTAATTAGTATGCATCATTATATCAAATTATTCTACATTATATGTATTGTTTAGGCTGGTTATTCAAATGCATCGTGTAGGTGCAAATATTTCCAACGGAATGCTAAAGGCAAGTAATAGCACATTTCACTCTCCCACCTAGGTTTCATTTGTACACTGTCCAATTAAGAGTACTAACTTTACCATCGTCACTACCACTTGGGTTATGAAATTTCTTAGAATTTACTTATGTGGGAGATACAACAGTGATTAGTGAAAAAAAAATATTAATTATAGGTGGGAATGTGATAATATAAAAAACTGTGGGCAAAGTGTTAAATGGGCAGTATCTTTACCATGGTAAGTTAATACAAATATTAAATTCTGAAACCATAAAATAAAAAGCAGTCTGATGCACAAAGCTCTCGTCAATATGAGATCCCAAGGAAGGATCGGATCATATTGGATCTATTGTACACAACTTTATCCTGCATTGCAAAAGGTTATCTTCGTGACTCGAACCCGTGACCTTGATCACACGGTAGTAATCTTACTATCGCACTAAGGCTCCCCTTCAGATTCTTCTGAAACCATATAGTCCAAAAAACAAAACATCATTTTGTAGATATAATATAATCATACTACCTTTTTTTTGCATAAGCCAATTTAGGAGTAAGTGATGGTTCAGAAGTGTTGTTCTGTTGGAAAACAAGAGAAGACATAATTGCAACTGCCTCTTCAGGCTCCAGATCATCCAATTGGTTCTCAAACAAACATTCTGTGCATATCAGCTCCTCCCCAGAGTTCATTTCACATGCAACCCGACCCTTTAATTGAACAACAAGATCAGAATCAATACAGTGGATCTCCTTGAGCACATCAATCTGCATATTGAGACATAATGAATTAGTTTATTTAAGGAATCAATTGGTCTGAATGATCCTAAGGAATATAGGTAGACAAAAGAAAACAATAGTCAACATAATAAAATTTTGAATATCACTAGTGAAAAGCTTTGCATGGATCTCAACAGAGGGATAAAATTTATAAAGCCAACTCCAAATAATTGGGTAGAAATATGGCTTGATTATGATGATGAAGGTATATCATACAAACAATTACTCAAATTCAATCCAAACCAACACAAACCACAATATCATATCTATGAGTGGTTTCCCATCAATTTTAGTAACAAGCTTACCGGCTAACAAATATATACTAGTTTTTGAAAACTGCAACAAGATAGAAGCTAGTCATGTCAAAATTCCTTTCTAGAACTATATGTGGAAGAACACTATTCCGACATTAATGTCAATAATACCCAAAAGATCAAAACTTTAAATCATCAACCAAGCACAGGCAAGGAGAAAACCCAAGCTTCAAATAATATATATCTACTTCTATAATCCCATGGTTATTGCAATCTGGCCTTTCCATATCAGCGTTTATCTTTGTAGGCGCAAATTCTTTTGATATTGAAACGAAATTACAATGCATTGGGAAGAATGGAGTATATTTGAACATACCCGGCCTTGAAAGTCTGGCATTTGCTGAAGAGCATCGTCTGACATTTGGAATTTTAAAGCATTGACTTCTTCTTTGTGCCTACTTTGCTCCTTCATCAACATGATATGTTCATTCAACTTTGTGCAACCATGGCATTTGTTCTCACTCATATTTTGCAAAAAATCGTTGTAAATATGATACATTTGCACAAGAGCCATATCTTTCAATTTGAGATCTAAGAAGTTTGAAAAAAATACACATTAAAGAAAGAGAACTAAAGAAAACAATATTCAAGAGAAAGGGGTCATGAATCATAGATCTTTTTCAACCCAATCATAAAAGTTTAACTGCCAGCTTACTTCACTTGTCACATGATTACAACAACTCTCATATAAGAGAGTAAAAGAAGCAGTCCAAAAACAATTCAAGTATGATCCAAATATGTAATATGAAACACTGTCCAATGACTTTATTATTCTATGCAGGGCACATATATATTCTAATATTGTATTTTCTTTGACCATCATATCTGTATTTTCTTTTTCTGAGTGGATTATTGCCCTAACTACTTAAATTCAGTTCTCTTAGAATGAAATTTTAGTTTCAATTTTTTGACAGAAGATATTTGTGAGCTGCGATGAAAAGGATAGCCAGGATACTTGCAAGAATAGCTATATACACAACAGAACAGTCATATGGCCTTTATGACTGTAAGGAAATAAAACACACCTTTTACAGCATCCAGAGCAAGAGGAAATTTGTTTCCATCAGGTTTATGTTTTAGCAATTCCTGAACAGTTTTTGCATATGCAATGTTGCTTGCATCCTCAAGAAGTCGCACCTGATCAATCTTGATTTTGCAATTGCAAATAGAGATGATGTCTTTGTTCTCCATTTCTGTAACTGCATAGTTAATACCAGAAGCACTACCATAATGGGGCAATTTTATGTTTATAGCTCCAGATCCTTTCCTTGAAGTAATGGATGAAAAGTACTCTTCTTCCGTCCCACGTTTTCCTTTAGGAGTAATAAAATAACCTTGTTGAAAACTTTGATTCTCTTGTATTTTGTTCAAGGTAGATGAAGCTTGCATGGACGAAGTAATAGCAGTAGTCAATACTAAAATGATATATTGTTTATTAGCAGCAGCAGGAGTCTTCAAAACAACACCAAGTAAGTGGTCTTCTGCCTACCATTCAGTCAAAATATAATCCCAATAAAAAATGGCATCCACAGGAACAAGTTTGTAAAAGTTGAAACATGTGGAATTTTAAGAGATAAGTATTTAGACCACCCTAGAGAAGATATTATTGAATATGTGAATGAAAAAAAATATACTATTGAATTTTATTTAATAACTATATTATATATTTGAAAACTCATAATCAAAATCACCAATACTAGTCCCAAGACTAGATGAAAAAAGTTGAGGATTACTTTAGGTTGTCAACCAACATCAAACACAGACGAATGTTCTATGAATGAATCTATTAAACTATTATTCTAATACTAAGTTGTGCTTCAAAAGAAACACGTTGCAAGGTCTGATTGCAATGTGGCCGCTACATCTCCATGTGCACTTGATTGTAGTGTAAAATATACAAAAGTTCTCATACCATATATTGGATAAAAATAAACATTATAGCAATACCGATTCTCTTACATTTTGAACATGGAACATAGGAATGCTCACTAGTAAAGTATTGGAGGTAATAGGTCGATAATTAAGAAAAAAATTAATATTTTATGTTTACAAAAGATAAAATGAATAGGAGAGCAAGCAAAAATAATAGAAAACTCAGATTTTAAATTATAGTACACAGGAAAAAATAAATCAAGAAATGGAATAAATATTGTTATAGATAGTTCGTTAAAAAATAAAATACTAAGAGTAGTTAGAAAGGGAATAAGATTATAACTCTTAAAATAATGGTGGTAAAAGAAAATATCAATGTAATTAGCATATATGCACTTCAAATAGGATTAGATGAAGACACCAAATATAAATTTTAAAAAGACCTAGATGAGATAATATAAAAATGTTCATCAAACGAGATCATTTTAATTAAAGGAAATCTAAATGGACATATAGGAGTAAGAAATAAGGAATATGATAAAGTGCGTGAGGGTTAGAATTTTAGAACAAGAAATAAAGAAACTATATTAGATTTTACAATAGCATATGAATTTATAATAGCCAATATATATCTTTTTACACTGATCATGGATGAACTCATTGGAAATATCAAAGATATATTGTCATGGTGATATTGTTTTAATAGATGAGATATGTAAAGGAGTAAATCTAAGCTCAAATCTTGGCGGAAAACAATGAAAGTGAAAGGTTTTAGATTTAGTAAAGAATATGAATTTAAATTTAGCAATCTTAGACATAGTAAGACAAATATTAAGATAAGAGATAATGAGTTATCTATAACTGAGAGTTTTAAGTATTTAGAATCATTTTTGCAAACATATGGAGCTCAAAGAGGAGAGCGTTAGTTGATCCTTGTGATCGAAAAGTATCTCTAAAACTTCAATGAAAGTTCTATAAAACGACAGTTAGACCTACTATGTTTTATATAATTGAATATTAGATTATAACTCGAACACACGAACAGAAGATGAAACTCGTAAAGATAAGGATATTAAGATGGATATACGAGACATACAAGGATCAATAGGATAAAAAAATGAACATTAGAGAAAAAATCAGGATTACACTTATTGAGGAAAAAGTCTAAGATATACGTTTAAGATGACACAAACATGTATTTAGATGACTAATAAATACTCCAGTTAGGCAATGTGAAACTATGACAAATATACTCATTAAATGAGGTAGAAGATAAAAAAAACATGGTTAGTAAAGATAAAAGAGAATAAAATTTATTTAAATATAAATAATGATATAGTAGGGGATAAAATCTAATGGTGTAGGAGGATCCAAGTTCACCTAGTGGGATAAGGCTTGATGGTTATTATTGTTGTATTTGAAAACCCATAATTTTCGATAGTATATTAGGCAATCCTTTTCATGACACGTGGCACCATGCCAAGCCATTGCTATGGTTTCTTTTTCTGCACATGTATTCTTCCAATGTTTAGTATTTCGATTAGTGTCAATCAGCATAGATGAAATATTTCATTTCATCCTTTGACTAACATGTAGAACAAACTCAAGGAATGAACATGGAACACTTTCAGTGACTCGATTAAAGATTATCTCTTCATCGCTTGTGAAAATCCAACAAAAAAATTATGAGTGAATGTCACTAGAGATGGAAATCATGTGAACAACTCACAATGCACATGGCCTGAGATGTGAGCCCTTCCAATGATTCGAAGTTTAGCTCATCAATGTCTACAAAAGTACAATGAAAAACTTGTGTGCAGATGTCACTAGAGATGAAAATCTTGTGACATGTTGTTTGTCACAAGATCCAACAAGACCATGCAACTTAGAATCCAACGACGTCGTTGTTTGTAGCAATAACTAGCAAAGTTTAGCTCTAAAATAGATGAAAGTTTTGTTTGTCAGGAGATCAAGTGAAACAGAGACGAAACCAGCAAGCTTCGACTTACGTGAAGACGAAAGTCGTGTGACCTTGTTGCTCATTGTGAGATCCAAGAACAGGAAGTTCAACTCCTTCACCTTCTTTTCGTCTACAAGACGCATGACTTCCCTCGCTCTTATCTTCTTCCTTCTTAACTTCCCCTTTTGTTGGTTCCTAGTGTTTGGCACACCCTTAGGCACTCCACAAACTTAACATATTTTGAGTTGACAAGTGACTAAAACCATGGTTTGGCTCATTTTTTCTTTTTCTACATGAGCTCGTAGTTGATTGTCTAAATTTATTTATTGAACAAGAAGTCATAGGCGATTGGGTGACTCTCTTCCACATATGGTAGCAACGTGATCATGAGAGGCTAGAAGTCACCATGTATGAAAATACCCATCAATAAGTGGTCATAAGGCATCAACTATTGTTTTCTTAATTCGGTGTTGTTGACAAAGGTTTCTTCATGATCTCACACACTGTCGAGCGGTACAATCAAAAAGTATCATTCCAATAAATATCAAACCTTGATACTACTCAGTCCGACATCGGTAATCTCACTTGTATTATTACTATGTTAATTATGTTGATGAATATCATGATAATCGACACCCTTTGACACTCCGCAACACACATCAAAATGAATTGAAAATGATTTCTTATTTTTGTAACTTGTGTTTGTACAACACAGTCAAAACTATATCATTCTAGATGAAGCATAGTTCATATTTAGGTATATAGTTATTTCTATTCAACTTTTTTTTCATTTCCTTCGTCCTACCGCGATTTCGCCACCAACACTATGTCTAAACATAGATATAGTATCATTTCAATCAAAGATTAAAACACTGACATGACTCAATATTTGGAACCTTTCTCATCATCATCGAGCAATCGTGCAATCAACTCACTGATTTGGATTGATTGGATGTTAGGGTGAACAGGATTTGTGCGAATGTTGGGTACATGGTGAACAGGTGGAAGCATCTGTTTCTGACAAGACGTGGAATAATAGAAGGTGTGACAGCTTTCTATGCTCTTCTCTTTGGATTCTCCACTCTTCATCTATTGTCTTTAGCTATCCTCTTCTATTGTATTTCCCAAATCTCTTCTTTCTATTTGTGCATCCTCCCTTACTTTTCCCTGCTTCATGCTTCCAGTCTCATTGTTCACTGGTTCTTAGTTTTCCTGCATCTTCTTCCTCCTCTTCACATGTTAATAAGGTTTGAGGCTGCACACATTCTCCCCCTTTCATGATGTTGTCTTGGTGTTCCTTCAAGTGTGATCTTCTCTACATTTTTTCCCTGTAGTTTTTTATTCCTGCTTCTTAACTGCTTCTGTTTTTGCTACCTACTATTGATTATTCCTTCTATTTGAACAATTTGTTAATTATTAAGTTTGTTTAGTAGTTGTTAAACCTCTCTTAGTTTTATTTTTCTGTTGCAGTAAGCAACTAACTCATTATTTATTTATTTTGTGTTGGAAACACAGGGTAAGTAACCCAATGAAGATGCCTAAAATCCACTTTCTGTTTATCAGTCTGTCTTTCCTAAAAAAGGTCAATTTCTTCTTCCTCCCATAAGTTTCTAGCATTCAGTTTGTTTAACTTGTTCAGGCTGTTTCCATTCCCAACAGCACTAATCAAGATTCACATTTAGCATCTCTAGTGGCTTTCCTGAAAGTATCACTACAATTTCTGAGAAACATATAGGTAAGAGATGGAGCCATTGCTATTGAACTTAATTGTTAAATTTCCACAAAATTATATGAGGTTTGCAATGAACGTAAAACAGATCAATGTCTTTTAAGAAGGCTATCTTCTGTTGGTTTTGCTTGTTCTCACTTTAGGATACTCTTTCATTAAACATAATAGATATGCAAAAATAATCAGTCTCCTTTTTTTGCTCATCATTTAGGTTCTTGAATGCTTTACTAGGTTGCCAAGAAAATTTTTTGTTTCTCCTTTCTCTAAGTTACTTTAAGAATGAATTTAATAATTGTTTCAGAAGTTCAAATTTAACTGAGTTTACCTGACCTCTTTGTGGCACAAAACACCTCAAAAAATTCAAAACCTAATTTTCAGTTCCTAAACCTCATTCTCCAAATAAGTGGATATCATTAAATTGTAGATTCTTCAATTTTCTAATTATTTAAGTTGTTATAGCAGTAAGTAACATATTTAGTGATTAAACAGTTTTTTATTTTGAAAAAAAAAGTTGGTGACTATCTCAATGTACGAGTGACTTATGTTTTGTGGTGTCGTTACTTAGCTTTCAAACCTGCACTTTTTTTCTCTCCAAGTGTTTATAAACAAAACAAAGATTCTCAATGCAATTAAACTTGAGGAATTGAAGGAAAGACTAGACCAATTAAACTTGGTGTATAGGTTAATCAATATTTTCTACTAAGTTAATATATATGTGAAACCATGATAAAGTAACGGTTTTAATTTGTAGGCTAGATACCTCATATGTACAATATCTGAGCACATAAAACATCGAGCTAATTAGCTAAGTATTTATTTGTGCTAGGGTCATAATAAATAGCGAGACCAGTTGAAAGATTTGTTTTTCCCTCGACATCAATACTACATTTCTATACTCTGTTCAACTGAAATTGATGGGGCACTCTAGGGAGTTTGAAAATCAAGAAAATGATGGGGAATGGAATATAAACCCGGAAACCATGTGCATGGGTCTCAATTATAGGTGCAGATTGGTGTAGTTTGATCCAAATGACTAAAATTCTCATTCTAAATACATACTAATTACTATCTTTTAAGGAAATTGATGGCACATGTCCCACATATGTTTCAATCACTAAGGCTGACCAAGTTTAATTTGACTTAAAGAAAACAGTGAAGCCAAAACCTTACATTAGCTATCCCTGCTCTGTCTAAGCACCATCTAAGGTATTTCCATTTGAATGTCTACTTAGTGTTTGCTTATGTTCCTGTTTGATAAAGCAATGAAATCTGATAAACAATATAAATGTAGAGTTACAATTACACTTATATTTTATTGCGTGAGTATTGTGTCTAAGTTTCCATTTTTGTCATATCCATAAAGGTTGGATCAAGGCTAAAAAAATATTTTTTGTTGGGTACTGAGGATGAAGTCTAGAAATCGGGGTAAAAGACTTCATAAGACATCATTGAGAATTATAGATTAAAAAGTTTATATCCTTTTGATTTATAATAGCAAGGTTTGTCACACAGTGTTCAACTTGGTCATAATCAATTCCTTTCCAGTAATACTATTGTTTGTCGTGAATTCTGTAAAATAGTTTAATAAGTAGAATATGAAAAAACACCATGAGTCATTTACAGAAAGTAATTTAAAGTACACATTTGACAACATTTCTCAAGCAGATCAGATGAAAGTAATTTAATACGACTAATATATGTTTGTGTTGTGGCACACACATAGATGCTTATGACTGCAATAGTTAATGGCCAAATGATTCGCCATGACTATGAAAAAAAAAGATTATTTAAACTGTCTATATAAGTCTATCCAGGAAAAGGATCCAAACTGAATTGGTCAGTATTTCTCACTAGATACTTGTTACATTTGCTCTAATCCATCGCAATTGTAACACACTAATGTACAGTTGTTCATCATAATACATTGTTCATGTAGCCAGATCATGAACACCAAGAGAGTCCTCAATGTCAAATCATATAACCATTTTCAACTGATCAATTCTCAAGAATATTCACCTACTTCTTGAAACTTATTATACATAGAAAATTCTACTCCTTAAAAACTAAACAATATTTGACTTTTACTGTATAAATTTAGGGCTTCTGCTTGATATGAAGGGAACAAGTTGCATATACTGAGCAGGTTTGTATTATAGTGTTTCATTTTTATGCTGGTAACATGGATGTCTATTTTTCAAATAGGATACAAAATATGTTTGATATGTTGATACTATCCCACTGTGACTTATCTCTTTTTCGTTGCTCTTTGGCCATGTAAAGTTTCTAATTTAATGTATTAACAATTAAACTAGGCCTTTGGGAAAGAATATTTTACTACTAAAAGTTTGAAAATCACCATTGTGCTGATTTTATGAGATAAGTGATTGAAATATGAGGACTCAAAGCAGCTAGTACAAAATTTCATTGCTTTTCCCACAATTTTTGTTTATCCATCTTTATTTTCTATTTCACAATTTGTCCATATGAAAATGCTCAAGAGAAGAATAAAAAAAATGAAAGATTTAAGAAGAGAGAATAAGAGAGTTTGAAGACAGATTGGACTTGATAATTATTTGGGCGGGTGCACCAAGGTGATTGAAGATGCGAGCACATATAATATTGACATATTCATTAATCATATGTCTCTTCCACCATATTTGCCCTTGCCATCCTATAACTTATGTTTCACTTTGTTTGGATCAGAATACTACTAACTTATCTATTTGTTGCTTTCTTATTATCAGCTTACTTGTTACTTTATAACTCAACGACCTGATTTGCTTTTGATTTATTACCACTTGGTGCTAATTTAGCAATCACATTTCCCTTTAGTAAATACTGCTACTGAATCATACTACTGTCTATTGCAGCAACACCTGTTTGTTGATCGAAAAAGATAGATAATAATAATATTTCTTTTGTTATGATCTTTTGAAATCTTATTTTTCTCCATGTGACTCTAAGCAAAGAAGATGAAGTCCCATTGTGCCTTTAATTACAAATAAAATTCCTCTACAAGAGCAATCAACTAACCAGTTTGGAATCTAGCACACAGGAACTGAGCAGCTGTGAATTTTGAGATTTCAAAAATTATTTCTCGTCCTTTGCTCTATATTGATCTGCTGTCCATGATTTTCTGAAGTTGTTATTTAACGCTGAAAAATCTCCATTTTGTTTTGGCGACAAATGGAAGAAAAGCAATTTGATACAAACTCGAAGGTACTTTCTTTTATGAATTTGATTGGCTTTGTGATTATATTAAAATATCATGAATTGAAAACCATATAGTGGACCTCACCTAGTGGGATAAGACTTGATTGTTGTTGTCGTTGTTGTTGTATCATGAATTGAAAATTTGTATTCATGATTTTTTCGGCTAAATTAGAGTTGCATACTGCAAGGCAAAAATTAATTAAGTTTTAGAGTTCATAATACTCGTCAATAGAGATCTGTATGTTGTAATCCTGCACATACTGCTAAGTTGGTATTTTTAGAAATGATTAGCTCCTAAATAGTTTTTGCCTTTATTTCGCATAAAACAATTGATGCATGTAGTTTCGCTCTAAATAGTTTTGCCTTAATCAAATGAACAAAATTTATTAACTATAACTCCTTTTATAGTTTTCTTGCCAGATGATTCACTTTTTTTTTAAAGCTAGTTAGATAATTCACTTTTTTCTCTAAAGTTTGGGTTTAAATGTATAGAGGAATATATTTTTTATATAATATTTTTCTCGGAATTGTTAAGTTTAGTCATTGCTTTCTAATGAAAAGAAGTCTTAGCGCAAAAGTAAAATTGTTGTCATGTGACCTCGAGGTCACTAGTTTGAGTCACGGAAATAGTCTCTTACAAAATACAAAATAAGACTGCATACAATAGACCCAATGTGATCCGACTCTTCCCCGAGACCTCGTACTGATGAGAGCTTCGTGAACCAGACTGCCCTTTTTTTAATCCTTGCTTTCTAATAAATTCATTGTAAAATAATATGTATTATTCATATGATAGAAGAAACTTTATTGACTAATTGATTCTCCATCCCACATCACTAAGTGTGTTGTCATGCTTGCTCTATGATTACAAGAAGCATCTTCTCCCAAATGGGGAAATATATTATGGTTACTTTGAGTGGTAAAATAATTTATGATTACCATGATGCCAACACCATTAGTAGGTTGTACTTTGATGATGTACAAATTATTAGACGAGCCTTTTCCCAGTCCCTTCTTTCAAACTTTCTCAAATAGGAGTTCCTAGGCATGAAAATAGAGGTTTAGTAGCCTAGAACTTTTAAGGGTAATGCCACTTATTGACTAGGCTAATGTGCTTCACTGTTGTTTTACATATATATATAAATTACTCCTATATTGTACATTAATTTAGCTTGCCCATGCTCAGGCTAGACCTAGTCCACACCTAATAGACTGCTAGAATCCATGTTGAGTCAAGCTTGACCAACCTATTTATGGGTTGTGTCCAATCTAGCATTGAAAGGCTAAGACCTTAGCCCAACTTGAGCTCAAAAGCACTTGGTTTATGCCCAACCTAAATTATTCTTTAATATTTAATTTTTGCAGCATTTCTAAATTTAAAAATTACTAAAAAAAATTAAAATTTTAAAAAATATTTAAAATGAAAAATTACTTAAATTCTTTTCAATTAATAAAAAATAAAAATTGAAATAATTTCGAAAATTCTAAATTTTATGTTAAAATTTTTTTATGGGTGCCAACTAGTTCAAGGATAGGCCATCAACATCCCCTTTTATCTATAATCACATCTAATATCAATATCTAACTCTAAATGTGAAATTAAACATCCCATGCTTTGTGGGCCACAGTGATCAATTGGGTAAAGCCCAACTCATAAGCATAGACCAATTCGAGTCAACCATGGGTCTAGAATGACTTAGGTGCATGGGCTATGGGGACATTACTTGACCGAAGCACACTTAGGTCTATAATGATCCAAACGTTCGTGAACAACTTTTATATTCAATTCGATAAAGCTCCTTTATGTTCGTTCAATAGTATATATATATATATATAAGCTTGAACACTAGTAAGCTTGGTTCGTTAACATTAATTATGTACTGCTCGAACACTAGTAAGCTTGAACATTAGTAAGCTTAGTCGGTATTTATTAACTGAAATGATTAGCTCCTAAATAGTTTTTGCCTTTATTTCGCAGAAAACATTTGTTTCACTCTAAATAGTTTTTGCCTTAATCGAATGAACAAAATTTATTAACTATAACTCCTTTTACAGTTTCTTAACTATAACTCCTTTTAGAGTTTTCTTGATAGATGATTCGCTTTTTTTCAAAAGCTAGTTAGATAATTCTCTTTTTTATCAGAAGTTTAAGTTTAGATGTATATAGAGATATATTTTTTATATAACATTTTTCTTGGAATTGTTTAGTCATTGCTTTCTAATAAAGGGGAGCATTGGTGCAATAGTAAAGTTGTCATGTGATCCTAAGATCATGGTTCGAGTCGCGGAAATAACCTCTTGTAAAATGCAAGGTAAGGTTACGTACAATATACTCAATGTAATCCAACTCTTCCCTAGGACCTCGCACTAAAGTTTATGCATCGGGCTACTCTTTTTTTTAGTCACTACTTTCTAATAAATTCATCGTAAAATAATATGTATTATTTGTATGCTAGAAGAAACTTTGTTGACTAATTGATTCTCCATCCCACGTCACTAAGTGTGGTGTCATGTCTACTCTACTATTGCAATAAACTTCTTCTCCCTAGTGGTGAAATATATTATAGTTACTTTGAGTGATGAAAGATATTGTGATTACCTTGACGCCAACACCATTAGTAGGTTGTAATATGGTGATGTGCAAACTACTAGACAAGAGTGGCTCAGCCCCTTCTTTCAACCTTTCCTAAACAGGAGTTCGTAGGCTCAAAATTAGAGGTTTAGCAGCCTACACCTTTAAGGGTAATGTCACTTATTAATTGGGCTAATGTGCTTTGTTGTTGTTTTACATATATATAAATTACTCCTATATTGTACATTAATTTGGAACTCTGAAAGGAGAGGTGGCAATTGCCCATGCTCAGGCTAAGCCTAGCCGAGGCCCAATAGACTGCTAGAATCCATATCGAGTTAAGCTTGACAAACCTATTTATGGGTTGTGTCCAACCTAACACGGAAAGGTTAAGACCTTGGCCCAACTTGAGCCAAAAAGCACTGGTTTATGCTCAACCTAAATTATTCTTTAATATTTAATTTTTGCAGAATTTCTAAATTTTAAAATTAATAAAAAATTTAAAAATTATTTAAAATGAAAAATTAACTTAAAATTTTTAATTAATAAAAACAAAAATTGAAATAATTTTGAAAATTATAAATTTTATGTTACATTTTTTATGGGTGTTTCATAATATAGCCAACTAGTTCGCGAATAGGTCATCAACATTCCCTTTTATCAATAGTCACATGTAATATTAATATCTAACTCCAAATGTGAAATTAAACATCCCATGGTTTGTGGGCCAGAGTGATCAATTGGGTAATGGCCAACTTATAGGTATGGACCAATTTCGAGTGGGTAATGCCCAACTCATAGGTATTAACCAATTTCGAGTCAACCATAAATCTAGATTGACTCAGGCGCATGGGCCAAGAGGATGCTACTTGACCTAAGCACACTTAGGGCTATAATGAACCAGACGTTTGTGAACAACATGTTCAAGTCGATGAAGTTCATTTATGTTTGTTCAATGAAAACAAAAAATATATCAAATAAACCAATTTGTACATTAGTAAGTTTGGTTCGTTAACGTTCATAAACAAAGTTGCATAAATTTATTTATTAACTTGTATAAAATATAATCATAAATTTTTTATCCAAGTAAATAAAAATATAGTAATTTATAAATTTTTATAATCTTAAATTATTCATATTATGTTAAAAATAATAAAAAATAATATAATTTGCATGTATTACATAAATATTTAACTTAATTTATACGGACAACAATGTTATTAGTTGAGCTCGATAAAAAACTCAAGCTCGATAAGATTTTTAATAGACAAATTTGAACACACTCAACAAGTAAATAAACAAACTTGAACACAACTCAACTCGGCTCAACTTGTTTACACCCCTAAGCTAAGCTAACCTATGATTTCGGCAAGCATGGAATGACTTGTGTCATGCTAAACCATGGATGGCTCAGCCCAATTGCCACCACTATCTCAAAGTATTGACATCAAAGAAGAGAAAGAAACCTAGAAAAATATATTATCCAAAACAAAGTTGGTTTATCTAATATTAAAATATACATCAAAGAAGAGAATAAAACCTAGAAAAATATATTATTCAAAACTAATATCAAAATATAATGTAAAAGAGTAGACTCAAACTATCAACTTAGCACTCACCGGTAGTTGTTTAACTATCACCACTCTTCCTGGAGAAAGAATTTGTTGGGTGGACTGTAACTGCAAGATAGCCTCCATAATTTGTTGTTTGTATGTTTCAGCTTCTGATGCCATCTCATAATATGCTTCTATCGTAGGTTCACCTTTTATGCATCTGATAGGCAAACAATGAAGCTTCAGAAATATAAAGAAATTGACGAAAAATAACAGTGATTAAGAAATGATGGCATTTATTTGATAAAAAGTAGCAACTCAGTTCTCAAGGCAAGTTAGATATACAAGTTGCCTCACTCAAGCATATTGAATATCTTAGTAAATCATGGTTTGCGTACTATAAAAGTAAGTCATATCACCAGCACTAGCAAAACTACATCATCGTAAATGCTCATTTCTAGTAAAGAAGCATACAACAAGCACTAGACGACAAACAAAATATGCATAGGCCAAAATATATTGTACATAATATCATTCAAGTATTAATCTGCAACAAAGCTAGCATTGAGAAGAAGAAAATATAAGATCAAAGCTTTAATACTAGCAAAGCCAACTTTTTTTAAAAAAAAACTTATGATTTAACATTTTCCTATGAGATTATAGTGGTGTTAATTTAACTTATGTTTCACTGTAATTGATAATTTGTTAAAAGATTGTTTAGATTTTTTTTGAAAGAATAGATTATTTATGCTATATGACAATTAATTACGTAGGTTTTCATTGTTATTTATAAATAAACTATAGGACATTTGAAAAGGTTTAAATATTAAATGTTGGCAATAATATTTTAAAGATAGTCCAGTGCACGAAGCTCCCACCAATATGGGGTCCCGAAAAAAAAATCAAACCACATTAGATCAATTGTACACAACCATATCTTGCATTTTACAAGAGATTATTTCCACGACTCAAACCGTGACCTCAAAGATCGCATGGCAACAACTTTACAGTTACACCAAGGCTCCCCTTCGGTAATAATATTTTCTTTGAAGAAATTAAAATTTAATTATTTAACATAAAGTTTATCTTATACACTTAATTGACTTGTTAAGTTAATTCAGTAGAATTGTTCAATTAAAGTAATTTTAATACATTTTATGATTATTTATTGTTAGAATTGGATAATTTTTTCAAGATTATTTTATATTTTTCGATTTAAATAAATAAGAAAATTCCATTTTGAGTTGCTCATGATTATTTTGAAATATTAAAGTACATTTAAAATTATTTAATTCTGAAAATTTTTATGGTGAGTAGAAAATAGTTAAATTAATTATTTTGTACTTGACCTTTCATTTAAAATATTTTTAAACTATTTAAGATTTCTCTTTACCAAGAACAATGATATGTATGATTTGCTAACCCCATGGATTCTCAGAGAATAGTTATTCATTCATAGTTATTTAGGAATTAATCGAAATAGGTAAACCTAACCTTATTCCTGGAATTCTCTATTTTGATACATTAGAATTGCCACATTACAATTACCTATTTTGGTATTGTATTTTGTTGTGTCAATACAATTTCGGTAATTATTTTGGTAATGTATGTCGTTGTCCTCATTTAACTAGTTTTTTTCCTCCAACTAAGGTTATGTAACTGGCTCCTCATTCTCTCCCTTTGCCTGACCTACATGGATGTCTTCTGGTTCTCCTCCTTTTCTCTTCCGCATAGGTTTGATGCTAGATAGCTATCGACGGCAGCAATGAGCATGGTTGATATGTCTTGTTTAAGACCATAAATCTAGCTTAGAATAAGATTTCAAACTTAGCCTTAGTGATGAAGCCTTATTTTGTATGTATATTCTATTTGTTGTTATATCCCAATTTACATATTTTGCTTACTTCAATAACATAACTTGAATTACAAAAATGGCTTGAGTTAGTTAATCAGGGAATTTGTGGTTTGTTGGCATGTACATTGTATGGTTATGTTTTAGTATGGCATTAGCTAAGATCACGAGAGACTCATCCTTCTTCTCTCTTCTTTTTTAGTCTTCACTATTTCCCTCTTTTTGTTTACTCACATCACAAGCAACACTGATCCCGTTGTGTATTAGTATGTCAAACACATTCTTTGGAAGATGAATTAAACAAGTTTTAAAATTTCTAATCATGCCTGAGTTTCAACCGTAGTTTTGATATTTGACTAGAACGATATGGTTTTGGTACCATATCGTGCTAGTTCGATAATTATTTAATCAAATTACTAATAGTAACATAATCAATTTTACTTAATATAAGAAATTTTAATTATTTATTTATTATAATTAATGATTTAGTTAATAATTAATTATATTGTTAATATATATCTAGTTTTTCTTTATGAATAATTCAATAATGTCAATTTGTTTAATTGAAACATTTATGATCTTTAATATTTATTCTTAGCGTAAATTATATTTCTTTCATTTTATAATGTTTTACACTTAAAATTTACTCAATTTTGTTTGTACGTAAACGCTAGAAGAAATGAGAAGTGCATTGTAAACTTAACATGCTTCACTTTTAAATCCAACCAATCGAGTCTTCATATTTGGATGCATGCCCCCAAGAAGCATTGTTTGTTAATGATGTAATTTTTTTTAAATGAATTTATATTTTTATTAATTTATATAATTATGTTTAAAATTTATTTATAAGCATTTAATAGAGAATTAAATTTTTGTTATATATTTTGTTTGGAAAAACCTAAATAAAAAACTTAAAATAATTTAAAATTTTATCATTTAATTTGAATTTAGTTTTGTTTCTTTCATATGACTATAATTATTAGGTGAACTAAAAATCATGTGATTCAAAAATTTTAAATTTTTAGAATGTGAAATATTATATTTAAATTTATAAAAATTAAATATATAAAATTCGATTTGAACTCAACTAAATTATATTTAAAAATTTTAGGTTTAATACTTTTTCAATAAAATCATATATAAATTTAAAAATAGATATTTTTAAAAATAATTTTATCAAATCAAGAATTATGAAAAAAATAAATGATTTTGTTAATTTCATTTTAAAAATTAAACTATAATTAATTTTTAATTTAATATTTTGCAAACATAAAGGGTACATGAAGTTCTGACCAATGCGGAATCTCGAAAAAAGATCAAACCACATTAGGTCTATTACACGCAGTCTTACCTTGCATTTTACAAGAGTTCGTTTCCCCAACTCAAACCCGTGATCTCCAAGTCATATGGCAGCAACTTCACCATTATGCCAAAGCTACCCTTCATTTGCAAACATAAATGAGAACAAAAAATCAACATCATGGTGCTAGTTGTTTTTTATCTCATGTTATCTCTTCCGGTCTCTTTTTTATAAAATTTGGATGATAAAAAAAATTACTAATGTTAGATGCTAAATTTTTTCCTATTTAAATTTTTATGATTTTAATTATTTATTTAAAATTTTGATACTTAATAAGTTAGATTAAACTAAAATTTTAAGTTATATAAATGAGTTGAAGTTTGTTTAGGATTTAATAGAGCTCCTCGAGTAGATATGATGATGAAAATCAAGTGGGTTTCGATTGAACTCAATTTGAATTTATTTTAGTCTATTTATCACTAAACCAAATTTATGTATAGGAATATTTCATTCAACTATATTTAATTAGGTTAACTTGTATTTTTATAAGATTAGAAATTTATATTTTTTATGGTCCCCTTCCCCTTCTCCTATAGCTTCCGGTTGCTCATGCTCGTCGTCCACCTCTTATAGAGGCATGCATTGCACTCACCGGCCCCCACGAGCGTAGCTAAATTGGTACTCTGATGGTAGATTTGTAACAATGGAGCACGATTCGAATCCCCACGGGTACATGCCTTTGGGGAATTAATTCCTCGCACCTAGGAGGGAAATCACTTAGTATCGTGATTTCCCTTTCTTCCACAAAGCCTTGGGGCAAACAGTGGAGGAGAGCCTGGGATGAGCGCTATCACCTCTGCAATAATGCATTGCACTCACCATTAGTAATCTCAAATAGCGACTGTTGCCCCAGCTTCTCACAGTAGCACCCACTACACCCTCCCCCAACCACCCCTCCGGTACTAGACTTCCTCTTCTCGTTCTCTTCTTCTTGGTATTTCGCTCTCTTTTGCAAATTTCCATACCAAAGCTTCCTATGTAGCTATTCCACCTGTTAGTTAACAAGCAAAATTTAATATTCCACCCATGCTGACTAGCATGGCTCAACATTTGAGATCGTGGAATTAAAGAAAAATATACTTGATCCACTTGACCTATTTCCAAAAGCACTAAAACATTAGAAGCAAATATGCTAAAAACTATTTAAGATGCATTCAATTGACACTTCTTTCATTGCTTAGTTATTTGCATTTGTAACACATGAGAGACATATCTACTTCCTAAACCCTAAACTACAATAATAATAAATCATGTATTCCAACTGTTTAGTTTTGCTAATGACTATTATCTTATTATTACATTTCATGTAAGGCTATATAACAAATACCCAAAGGACAAAGGCAACAACGTAACCTACAGAAGGTCAGGTTAATCTTTTAGTAGTTGAATCAGAAATAAAATGCACAATAATAACTACAAATGAGCAATCATAGATCTGATGAGGCATGGAAGATCCATAGTAATTTATGATGTATCTTTAAGTAGAAAAAACTAATTCAGCACAAAAATATTAAAGAAAAAGATAATAATAATTTAGATCAGCCCAATTTGACTTGGTATGATATGGTATGATAAGAACCAACCTGCCAATAAATACAATGTTGTAATCATGATAGATGGGTTAAATATTTTTGGCTTGCTAAAATTTTGGGCCAGTGTTGAATGTGGATTTATACTCACATGACCTTTCGATAACACATTTACTTCAATCCATAATAATTGAATTAGGACTGATGTTTCTTTTCCTATTCTTACTTTCTTTAATCATAGTCAAATATTTAAATCATTATACTTGTTCACCTCATATTCTATATGTTTTCTTTTGATTGCATGACAGTATTCGTTATGAATTAAGAGAAATGTTAGGAAAACTAATTTTGACATAATATAGTCCAGAATTTTTTTCTTGTTTTACAATGGTTAAAGTTGGTAAAATTATAAGGGTATTTTTATATAGCGACCTCTACCTTTATCTCTACGTCTATTGTGTATTCCCTTTTTGTCATCTTATATTCACATCCATGGTACTTCTATATTTATAACTATAATTAGTTTCTTAACATATCCGTCATGATTCAAAAATGATATAAAATCCTAACTCATTACAAATATATTCTAGGATTTCTTAAAGATTTAGCTAGCAAATATACTAAATAATCATTAGCGCTAACAAAGTAGTTGATGATCTCCTTATATTGTACCTTTTTATGATTTTTCACGATATAAAATTGCCTCTAAAAAAAAAGATACAATCTAATATGGATCACATATCTATGAAGAACTAGGCTTATGTAAATTTTAGTATTTGACAACTTAGTTGGCTATGCTAATAGTAAAGAATGTTTAGCAATCAACCCTTGATCAAAGTTGACCAGCTTTAGATTGGGTTTCGATGTTAAATCAACATATTGATGGTTGAGCGACAAGTTAAGTCAAGGTTGACTAGATACTTAATAATGAAAAAGTTTTAAAAGGTTGATCAAACACTTAGAAGTTGAAAATCTAACAAAGAATTTGTAAAGGAGAAGTCCAAGTGGATCAAGGTTGACTAACACTTGATTGATAGAAGTTCAAATGGGTCAAGTAGACTAGACACTTGCACTAGAGAAGTCCAACCAGTGCTTGCAATAGAAATCTTAACAAGTCGTGAAGGACTAGATGTTAGGGGTTCAGGACTGAATGTTACGCATGTGATCAAGAGTGTTGACAAGTCATAGAGGACAGTTGACAAGAAGTCCATGCAAATGATGGACTAAATGTTTGATAATAATAAAAGTCCAAGCAAGTCATGGTCCAAGGAAGTTGTGGAGGATTCGATGTCAAATAACATCTTAAGAGGTCAAAGGCGAATAGATGCTACGCAAGATTGGAAGCATTAAAGGAGTGGACTCTAGAGAGTGAAAGTCTTGACTAGTCAAGATAGGTTGCCTTGAGGCTAAGCATGCAGAAGTTCTAGTAGACCAAAGTGAGCTAGATATCGAGCAATGGAGTCCTCCAAACAAGAAGTCTTTAGGCAAGGAAAGTCCCGGTAGGTTGAGATCAACGAATACTAGACAAGGATGAAGTCCTGATAAGTTATGGTCAACTTATACTACTAGGCAAACAAGGAAACCTGAGAGACAGAGTCTCTTGGCATGGCATAGGTTCAGTATTAATTGACAGCAGGTGGCAAGTAGTCAACTAATGAACTTGAAACCACGAAATTGTGATTTAGTTGAGTTCAATGTTATAGCACTCAACTAGGATAGAGTAACATTCGACTGATGGAACAATCAACTAATAAATCTAGAGTAGTCAACTGATGAATACAAAATTATAAAGTTGTGGTTTAGACAGATTCGAGATTTGATCAGTCGATTGATGGTTGAATCGACCAAGCAGTTGACTTAAGCTTAAATAAAAACAAATAAAAATTTTACAGTTGATTGGGGCAATCGATCAACACTAACAAATGAGGATACGAGAAAAGGACAAAGCTTCGACGATAGCCTAATTCTGCTCAACTATAGCAAGAGAAATCAATTGGCAAGAAAAGATGACTGTCAACTAGATGAGAGAGGTTTTGTAGAGAATTCAAGACAAATAGTTTTGATCTATTCGAGAGTGTTCTTGGCAATTATAATTTTATTTATAATTTCAATTTGTATTTGTTCTGTTCCGTGTATTTATTATAATAACAAGTTATCATAAGAGGTTTTCCCACCTCTAGAAGGTATCCGAAGAGGAGAAGGTGATTCCAAGATTGACCCTCCAACGGATCATATCGAAGGTTTGAAACCACGTAAAAGACTTTAGCTTATTATCTTGTATTTGTTTGTTTGTTTATATTATTTTTTTTCGCTAAGAACTAATATCTCGTAGATACGAGCACTAACAAAAGAACAATAAAAAAAGTGATACTATCAAACAAGCCTATTCATCCTCTCTAACCATGCAACCCGATCCAATAAAGAAGACCCTCCCACAGCATTAAGGTATTATAAAATTTTTAAAGCTATCAAGACATGGTGCTGAAAAATTATACTCACAATAAATGAGATGCAAGTTTTGATAATAATAAAACAATTAAACTTCCCAACTAATCTTCAATGGCTCCCTTTGTCATATAATAAGTTCCTTCATCTAACATCCATTTGACATTAGGATTCATAGAACTGTTAATTAGTCAAGCTCCCAACAATAGCTACTTCATCAAGCATATCAAATACATACTTCTTTTATAAGATATAAATACATTCCCAGAATGAGAACATCTATACCAAACAACACTTTAGATATCTCAAGTCTTTGCTTTAAAAGTTTTGATGAAAATATGATTTCAACTTTCTGTTTCTTATTTCCTAAAGCATCATTGCTGATGATAATGATATCTTCAACATAAACAATGAGAAGAATTGGAATTGAGCATTCTAACCTGGCACAAATGATTAAAAACAACACTCAGCGATCGAATGTGCTTGTGATTGTACCATACTAGAGAAGTGCAAAGCTAAATTTATAAATTCATGATTACGAGATTATTTAAGCTTATACAAGGATTTTTTAAATCTACACACAAAGGGAAGATGACTGCTAAGAAACAAATAGAGGTTGCTCCATGTGTACCAAATTATCTAAATCGCAATAGAGGGGAAGCATTTTTTATATCAAATTGATCTGGAGACCACAAATATATAAGATATAGTTGTCAATATACAAAAGAGGCAAATTGAAGCAACTTTAGCCACTGCAAAGAATGTATCCATGTAGCTAAGTTTCATGAACCTATGCATAAGATTCAAAATCTTGAGTCATGCCAAAGGTTCAGTCAGTGACCATAGGACCAAGTTTTCTCAGTTTTCTTTGGTGTTGGCATTGGATATGGACAAAAGTGGAGCAGCCGAACAACTTGTGAGGGATGAAGGATATGAGATGTATGATTAGGTGTGTTGTAAGTAGGATCAAACATGACATGTGGTCTAGAATTTTAGGTCTCTAGAAGATATTTTATTTATGAGATAGGTTGTGGTGAGTATGGATTCCTCCCAATATTGTTTCGGTACATGTAGAGAACATGAGAGATCAAGCTACTTCTAGGAGATGTATATTTTTTCTTTTGGCTACACCATTTTGTTAAGGTGTGTCAACACAAGAGCGTAGATGAACAATCCTTTGTCATATTTGGTAATCACTAAGAATGGAAGCAAAATATTCCTTTGCATTGTCTATTTTCTCTAATTTTTCTTTCATTAGGAAAACACATGCAAGCGCAATGTTATCATCTAATGACGTTATGAACCAATGAGATCCAATAATATTCTTGATCTTAGATGGTCCCCACACATGACTATGGATTAATAAAAAAAAGTTGTGATTCTTTGTAAGGTAAGGATAATAATTTTAAACATGTTTGATGAAGCTCATTGGGATTTTTATTTTTGAAAAGAGATGAAAAAAGTAGCCCTTTTTGAAAAAAAGGAAACTAGATTTTAACTTGCACACACAAGCATTCAATATTATGCCCAATCCTAGATGCTAATCATCCTCCTCGAATTCAAGGACAAAAATTCACAAGAATTTAAAGAAAATTCAATAACACAACTGTAATCCTGAGTGAGTCTACTAATTGATAGGAAACTACAGTTTAATTAAAACACTAAAAGGGCGGAGTTGAGTGTTAGGTCTTTTGAAGTTTCACAACAAGGGATGAAATTTATTAGTCTCACTATCTCCACTCATATGGTCTAACACTCTTGAATTTACAATCCATGAATACTATTTATCTTTTCCAACGGTTATACGCTAGAGATCCCGTCCCAATTATCAGAGTAGAATCGATTGTCTATGATTGCTTAATCAATTGCTTCAAATTCTCTAACTATTCTTTTGCATCAAGGATTAGATTTAGCAGGTACAAAATTATCTTCACAGGCTAGAACATTGCATTCATTTTGTGGGTGTGAGGGCTTGTGGCAATGTTCACAATATAGGGGTTCTTTCCCTTGTCAATTGTTAATGGCTTGATTCTCGAGCCCACAAGAAGCTTGGGCAGAAATTTGCACTTGAGGTGTGATGGGTGGTGTCCCCCCAATATCATCTTTTTCCTACTTTCTTCTTTACACA
Source organism: Curcuma caesia (assembly GCA_037834155.1). Lineage (NCBI taxonomy): Eukaryota > Viridiplantae > Streptophyta > Magnoliopsida > Zingiberales > Zingiberaceae > Curcuma > Curcuma caesia. The sequence continues at coordinate 31,747 of JBBMKF010221690.1, forward strand.
CCTCTGAAAAAACTTCTCGGAGGTAGGGTTGAGGCCTCGTCTCCTAAATTCTTCCTTAACTTTATCAAGCTCTTTTTTGAGACCAAATAGAAATTTTTACACTCTTTTCTTCTCACCAATTTGTCAATATTTAACTGTCTTCAAGGCAATTGCATTAATATTTTTCGCACATATCAATCTGTTGCCAAAAGTGTATGTGTTAAAATATTGGGTCGCCATCAACACTCCTCGCCATCAACAATTAATTATCCATGACATAAACATAACATATTGTTTTCTTCTAAATTTCAGGTTGTCTGCCTTTAGAGAGGCTGCTACACCAAATAAAAAATTATACTTTCCTTGGTCATGTATGAACATCATCACTGATTGAGACCGTTAGAGATAATTATCCCCATTGAGTTTGTGTCCTATCATTCCATTAGGGTTGGAGACAATGGAATTTTGATGAGGTGACTATTCTAAATTTCACCATGTGTGGAATCGTGAGCAATGCGAAGTCGAAGTACAGACGTCATGAAGGTAGCATATGGACAATGCAACAAAATTGTACAGGCAGCTCGTGGTATGATTATTGCCGAAAAAACAAATGTGGTTTTAGCCGAAGGATTTTTGGATAACAAGAGGGTGGTACTCTCATAAGGTCAGCTCGGTGCAAAAATCTCCCGCTAATATAGGATCCCGAGGAAGGGTTTTATTGTATGCAATCTTATCCTACGAGGTTGTTTCTACAATTCCAACCAATGACTATCAGGTCACACGGTAACAATTTTACCATTGCACCAAAGCTCTCCTTCAAAAGAGTACTTTGATATCATGACAAAATTAGAGAAGATGGACAATATTCCTCTAAATCAAAACATACAGTAGATGTTGGTGCAAAGAGCACTAGGTCTGACCCTAGAGTTTCGATGTTTGACCAAGGGTTGATTCAAACAGGACCTAATGTTTGGATGTAAGTGAAGTCTAGTCAGGTCAAGGTTGACCAAGAGACTAGGCAGGGAAAGTCCTAGTTGAAGACTAGACACATAAATTCCTAGTTGGAGACTAGGAAGAGGAAGTCCTGATCTAGAGGATTGAGCTGGGAAGTCCTAGTTGAAGGCTAGATAGTCTTAGTTGTAGGCTAAGAGAAGTCTTGATCTGGAAGATTGGACAAAGAAGTTCTAGTTGGAGACTAGGCAATCCTAGTTGAAAGCTAGGAGAAGTCCTGATCTGGAGGATTAGGCAGGGAAAGTCCTAGTTGGAGATTAAGCATGGGAAAGTTCAAACTGAATGTTTGGCAGGTGAGAAGTCTACCTATGGAAGTAACTAGTCCTAATTGGAGGTTAGGCAAGGAAAAGTCCAAACTTGATGTTTGGCAGGTGGAAAGTCTACCTATGGAAGTGACTAGTCCTAACGGGGAGCTAAGCACGAGTAAGCCAGTAGGTTAGACCTATAGGGTAAGACTTAGGTAAACCTAGTAGGTCAGACGGATTACAAGTAAGCTTAAGGTGCTTGCATGTTTATATGCTTATCTTGTAGGAAGCAGGAGCTAGAAGCACGACGAAGGAAGCATAAGAGAAATCGATCCAAGTCCGGAGTCAACTCAGGTCAAACCCAAGTTAACTGGATCCGGACGCCCGAATATTATTCCAGGCGCCCCTGGAACGTCCAGGCACCCTGATCTTATTTCAGACGCCCCTGGAACGTCCAAGCACCCGGATCAAGAAGAATCAACTCGGATAGAGTTCGAGAATATCATATTGGATCTTATTCAGGCGTCCCGAAGACTCTATATAAAGAGGTTGAACGTGCACCACAAGCACTCATCTCTCTACGCCTCACTCTTCATCCTGTGGTGCTGTTAAACGCGAACGGAGTCTAGCCCGTGCAACAGGAAAAGTTCCAAGAGTGTGCAGTGCTTAAGGGCTTCCAAATCAGCTATACGAGAGTTTGCTATTCTTTTTCTTATTGTCATGTATTTAATTTATATTCTTGATGGGACTGTAAGACGGATTTCTCCGCATCCGAACGAAGGTTCCGAAATGAGACCATTAGTGGACGAACGTCTTCTCGTGCGTAGGCCACGGACGTACTAACCCTGGGGTATTACAAACCAAGTAAATCTGTGTGTCCCTACTTGTTTATTTAATTTCGCTAGTAGTGTTTGAAATAGAACGAACAAATGACAAATGCGCTATTCACCCCCCCTCTAGCGCATTCCACCGATTTTACAATTGGTATCAGAGTGCTCTTGATTAGACTAACCGCCACGGGAACAAGAAGACTTAGATGGAGGGAGAGAAAGGTATAATTTTAAAATTTTATTTTAAATTTTATACTATTTGTTTTAAGTGCAGGGAGAAAAGACACTACAAAAATCAATGTCGTACTCGAAAGACTCGAAGGACACCAATAGCGACTAAGGAGCAACTGATGTCAGGAGCTCGGAGGAACAAAGAGTACATCACGTGCTTCAAGTGTCAAAAACGCGGACACAACAAGAATCGGTGCTTGGACAGGAAGACAACGAAAAAGAAATCAGAATTAGGAGTTACGATTCCAGTAAGTTCAATTATTTAGGAAAATACTTGAACTTACCAAAATCGGTGCCCGGAGAGGAAGACAACAAAGAAGAAATCAGAATTAAGAGTTGCGATTCCTGTAAGTTCAATTTTTTAGGAAAATACTCCATGGGTTTTGCATTCTAAATTTAATTATGTTGAAAATTTAGATAATTTTGATAACTTGCAATTAAAAAGTAATAAATATATCAATTTGACTAATTTGAAAATTCTAAATTTAAATAATTTAAAAGTCAACCATAGAAAATTCAAATTCAAATAATTTAAAAAATTCAACCATAAAAAATTTAAATTTAATTAATTTAAAATTTTCAACTTTAGAAAATTTAAATTTAATTAATTTAAAAAATTCAAATCTAGATAATTTAGAAATTTTAATTAATTTAAAAAATTTAAAATTAGATAATTCAAATGTAAATAATTTAACCAATTCAAACTTAAACAATTCAAATTTAAATAATTTAACCCAATAAAATTTGAAAATTTTAAATAATTTTAACAATTCAAACTTGAATAAATAAATTTAGATAAATTAAATAATTTAACTAATTCAAATTTGACCAATTCCAATAATTCAAAATTAACAAATTTAAAAAATTCAAATAAATCTGAAATTTTATTACCAAAAAATAAATTAATTAATTTTAAAAATTCAAGCTTACATATTATTAATAATGAAAATGCACATAATTAGAATAAATTCAAATTAAATAAAAATTTAAATAATTCAAATTCAATCGTTAATAATTCAAATTTAATTAATCTAGATTTAAAAGAAATAAATAACAAATTTAATCAATTCTTTAACTTATTCAACCAAGATAATGTACAATTAAATAATTCAACATTAATTAATTTAATAAATCCGAAAATTACTAAAAATTTAAACAAATAAGATAAAATTAATAACCATTAAGATAAGTTAAATAATTAAAATTTACTTAATAATTTAAAATTAAATTATAAAGATAATCCTAACAATAAAATAATTTTAAACACTACCAAGACAAATTCTAAAATTAATAATTTAACCATTAAAAACTCAAAATTAAATCTTAAAAGTTCTTACAATAACAATTCAAACCATAAAAATAATCATTCAAAATTAAATATTAAAAATTTTAAATTA